>JBBMEF010039104.1:0-14414 GCA_037832685.1 Sicyos baderoa | reverse complement strand
CAAAATGCAAATAATTTGGGTTCGAACCCCAAATGGCAATAGGTTTGGGGTCCAAACCCCTGCCTGCCATTTTTCCCACACAATCCCCAAACCAAACCCCTCTTTCAACCAAAAACAAAAAAAACAAAAAAAAAACACTTCCCATTCTCCCCATTTAGGCCTTGTTTGGTTTGCCGTTTGGAATCCGGAAATTTGGATTTGGAATCCGGAAGTTTGGAATAAGTTATTTGGTAAATGTAAAGATTCTGAGGAATTTGATTCCGGGGTTTAGAATCCGGAGATTTGAAACAACATTCTTCTTATTTTGGATTATCAATACAACAAACCAAACACCGTAATCAAGATTCTGAGAAATTTGATTACGATACTGGAAACCAAACAAGGTCTTAATTCCTTGGAGAAAATGATTCTCGGTAGCCCAAATATCGAGAATCATCCTGCTTCTCATTCTCCCTATTTTGATTCCTTTGCCACAAACATCATTTTGTTGTTGTTGTTGTTTGTTCTATATCCGAGTATCTGATCAACTACAATGCGCAACTCAACTATTTTCACGAAACAACCATCTAATCTTATAGTATTTGAATGTAAAAATAGAAAACAAATGAAAAAAACTAATCTTGAGGTGGTTATCATACATCGAACTAACTCTAGACACCAACAAATAAAGACACATTTCTCTTTTCTCCATACAAGACTGACAACCAGAAACACATACAAGGCATAAAAACATACATTCAATGAGAGTAAATGAAGAACAAAACAAAGAAACACACATTGAATGAAAGTAAATGAAAAACAAAATAAAGAAACACAGATTTTTCATGCTTTGGAGTTGGGGTTCAAAATTCAGCCTTAACTCCCCTTTTTCCCATCACATCACTCTTTGGACCACACCAAATTACTCCAATACTCACTGTATAATTCTATCCAACAACCAACATATCTCATTTTCAGGTTCTCTCTCAACTCATTACTCTGATTGACATTTACTTTCGTCCAACCTTTATAACTCTTTCTTCCTTTTTTGTCGTGACCGTCCAAGTAAGTACTATTATCACGGGATATACCATTTGATCTTACTATATTTGAATGTCAAGAAAATTCATAAAAATTACTCATAATCATTGTCCAAACAAACACTACCTAAAATAACCAATCTTAATCCTTCTAATCAAACAAACAATTTCCAACCTCTCATAATCCTTCTATCCAAAAGTCACCTAGTGACAGGTTAAGAAACCTTTATGCTTTTCAGCCTGCCACTTTTCCACAGAACATACATTGAAAGCACTCAACAGAAATGGGACCCTACACCTTTGCATCAGTTCTTCCATCCAACAAGTAATCTAAGTTGGTACACAGCTTGGCACAAATCCAAAGTTATGCCATATACTGTACATATTCAAATCTTTTTTAATACATTTCCCCCCAACAGGATTATAACTAAAATCTCTGGTGGTGGTTTGTTTGTATGTATATAAAGTAAATCATAAAAAGTCATTGGAACTTTGTCCATTGTTTAAAAAATACCCTTGTTCTTCTAAAATGGTAAACCATTCTTGACTTTTTGTAAAGAGTAATACTTAGGTAAGGGGAGGTAAGTATTTTAGAAATACTTACCTACCCTTACAACCACACATTTTTACTTTTTCATTTCTCTCTCCATCAATTAAAGCCATTTTTTTTTTAAAAAAAAGTAAAAATGTGTGGTTGTAAGGGTGGGTAAGCATTTCCAAAATACTTACCCACCCTTACTAAGTATTGCTCTTTTGTAAACGACATGATGGTGACTGGAATGTTTGACTCGATTAAGTTTGAAAGAACAACATTCAAACATGTCGAGTTTATGTTCAACATTCTAACTAAGTTTCTATAAAATATTTGTGAAAAGTCTAAAGTAACTATTGCAGTTTTTAAACAAGTGGCAAAGTTCATGAGTATCTTTCATGGTTTAGCCTAAACCAATAACCAGGGAAAATATAGCTTAATGTTTTAAAAAATGCACAATTAGTATCTCTAAAAAGGGTGTGTTTTCTGGACTTTTCTTGAGGCAGAGACAACCTGACCAAAATGAACTCAATTAAAAGATTCAATTTAGGTATTATCTTTCATCTCAAAACAAGTCTACTCTTTGCTCAAACTACCATTACAAATACAATTCATCATAAACAAACAAATACCCCACCACCCTTTTCAAATCCATAAAATAAAAAAGCATTGATTATAAATTGTCATATCTTACAGCCTGCTCAGAGACTGAAATCCAAGACAACATCAAAAGAAAATCCATAAAAGTGGTTGTGTGAGGATTTGTTCAGGGATTAACCGGATGAAGCAGCTCCAAAAAACTCCCATAAAAACTTCCATAAAACTCTCCATAAACCAGATACCATATCACTTTTACTTCAACTATTCATAATTCATCATTCCATACAAGATTTTTCCACCCTAACCATTCATAAACCCTCTATCTAAACGAGGGTTTCAGCCACAACCACTCATAACCCTTCAATACAAATAAATAAGGTTATTATCTTCACCAAACACCTCATAACCACTAAAACCCTCTATCTAAACGGGTGTTTCTGCCATAAACCCTCAATACAAATAAGGTTTTATCTTCACCAAACACCTCATAACCACTCAAAACCTCTCAATACAAATAAGGTCTAAAACTTATAACATTCAAATATCAGGTTAATGAGTTTTCAAAAATGAGATGATAAACAGCTATATAGAAGTACCTTTGTTATAAAGGATAAGCTCCAAAACTGTTCAGGAAGACTTCGCAACAATCATAAGCCAGAATGGATGGGATTTTCTCTGTAACAACAAAATAAGGAAAGGTATTTCCTAAACACAAAAATCACCGTAGAACTCACCAATAGAAAAATGTCATAGGATGCAAAATGCTCTGCAATCAAGAGCTCTCACCCATAGGGTCTTGGGGTGCATAAAGTGATGAATACAATCTATGATGGCCACCTACCTAGGAATTTATTTTTTACAGATTTCCTTGGCATCCAAATGTTGTAGGGTCAGGCGGTATGTCCCGTGATACTAGTCGAGGTGTGCGAAAGCTGGCCAAGACAGTCACGGATATAAAAAAAAAAAAAAGCAATGGAGTTATGACAATGTGCGTGGACAGCTACATGACATGCTACTTAAAAGATGAGAGTAGAGCCTTAGAAAATCAAACGTTTTCTAACAGGGGAAGGTATGTCTAAGAAGAATATATGCGCTTTGAACATTGTCCAACTGTCTGAATAAAAATGTAATATTACCACCAAGATATGAAGTTACTTATAACCATCATGAGTTGGATCCTCGGCATTGAAGAGGATTCAAGTAATTTTGGGTCACCTAGACATTCAAATGTTATAGAGTGTGACAACATGTCCTATAAAAATAGTCGAGATGTACTAACCCGAACACTCGCCACTATAAAAAAAAATAACACATAAGAAAATTGCATTTTTCCCAAAGAAGCAGTCAGACAATACTGATTGCATCTAGAAATTAAGACATGAAAGAAAATTCAGCTAGCTTCAGTTGTTGAAAATCAAAAGTATTGAAACCATCATGCGTATTCAGCAAAGCATACATTGGTTCTGAAGCAGGGAGACACTTATCAAGCAACTAAAATCAAAGCTTTTTTTTCGTCGGAGTTTCGCCCCACTACATATTCTGAACACTCGCATATATCAAAAGCGCTGAACCAAAGAGACAACAAGAGATTTTACAATTTAACTCACTCATAGGTTTCATATCCAGGACCTCCAAGGAAGCTCCGAGCCTCTACCAACAAGGTCGTCCCTTGGAGAGTCATACATTCCATATTGGGTGAACTAGATTCTAAAAATCAACAGACCAAAACCTTGTCAGCAACTATAAGTTCATTGTCACAATGTTTGTTCTCACCTATATCATTCATCTATTTACTAAAAAAAAAATCACAAACAAACCATATTCTCAACAAAAACAAATTGTAAACAGTAGCATCAGCAGAATGAGAACTAGATTTTGTCTTCTTCTAAAACCCAGAATCAAAAGTATTGAACATTGACATCCAATAATAAGTCAAAGAACAAAAATAGAAGTTACCAAAAGAAAACAAGAGAGTGAAATGAACAAATGCTTCTATTAATTGATCAAGAACCAAAAAAAAAAAAAAAACCCAATAAATGAAAATTTGTAAATCATACATCATCCTCATCATTATCCCAATACATATATTTGTAATGCCATCAAAATGCTTCAAACCCAATGAGCAGAAACGGGCATTTGGGAAGAAAAAAAACCCCATTACGGATGATGTTCATCGTGGCTTAAATCTCAAGGGAAAATCCAGAAAATCCCCAAAAATTACAAGAACTGAAAAGACTATTTAATATATTTATATATATACGGTATTTTTTTGCCTGGCTCCATCCTGTCTGCCTTTTTCAACGCAATGAGAGGATTAAACAGAGAGAAAGCTACATTGTACTGCAACTATCTGTAAATTCCGAAAACGACCTTCGATTTACAAAGGCGCGGTGAGAGGATACCTCTTGGGGACCAAGGTCAGCTTGGTCATTGCACAATGGGGGTGATAAAAACTTGCTTTCCATAGCCATTGAAGAAACTGAAACAGAAAGAGAAATGAAGAAGAAGAAGAAGAAAAGAAAGTGAAAAGAAAAGGGTTTTTTTTTTTTTTTTTTTTTTTTTTTGGGGGGGGGGGGGGATTTTGGGGAAAGGGACCTAAAGGAAGAATTGGGTTTTTTCTTTTTCTTTTCTTTTTTTGGGTTGAAATGTCTTGAAATATGTTGCACACCACTTCAGTTGGGTCTCATCAGTCTACGAGTAAGAGCCTAGATATAACTAACACAATGTAAGTGAATCATTTAATACTAGCAAGCAAAGGTTTCTCTCACCTATTGAATTGTCTCGCCCGGTCGGGTCAATCAAAGCAATTCCTCTCCTCTGATTTAGCTAACACAATTTTAGTGAATCATGTAGGGTCAGCAAGCAATATTTCTCTCCTATGCTTATCCTTGAAATGTCTTAAATTATGTTATACTACGGTTATTCAGATGGGTCTCGTCGGTCAACAAGAAACGATTTCTCTCCTCTACCTGTAGACATAATCAACATAATGTTAGTAAATCATCATCTAATACTAATACTAGGGAACAACGATTTCTCTCATCTGCACGTAGACGTAGAGCCGGACATGATCTCTTTCATTGGTTGAAGGAAGATGGGTAGTTTTTTTTTTTTGCAGGCAATTTTCAGACTCTTTGGATTTGGGAAAGGCTGCTGAAATGCCATTTTCAACCCTCTTTCTCTTTCTTCATTTGTCCCTCTTCTTCAATGACACACTCTCCATTTTGTCTTTGTCCCTCTCTTTCTAGTTAATTATATATTTTTCGACTATTCTCATACATTTGTCTAATATTTATTATATTTAATGGCAAGTAAATAATGAATAATATGATAGCCGTCATATATTGAAACTATTCTTTCAAATACTACGTCAACCTATGACAATTGTCCACGGTATTATAAATCCTTCACTCCAATTGAAAAGGTTTTTTAGGGAGGGTTTGGTATGTATAGAAGAGTTATTTTTTCCTCCTTATTTAGTGGGAGAGAATAGACACGGATGACAATCCGACACGAATCTTCACATCAATATGATATTTTCTACTTTTGGAGATAGTTGTCATCACTTATATACTAATGATTTTCCTTTTATCTAATCAATGTGAGACACTTTATTTGCATTCCAACAGAGACAATTGAGTATAGTTCTACACATCATACATTCTCTTCCTTTCATATCAAATAAGTTCTATGTCGTTTTCATGTCACTTCCACATATAATATTTAATATCACATAAGATTTTGTCTCCTTCAAACTCCTTCATCCCTCCAAATCCTTCCATTCATTTTTTTTTCACTCATACTAAACACATATAAAGGTTCCCTTGAGCCTCCACCATCAAGTGGAGTGAACAGTAATGGTTAATTTTTCATTGTTCGTGTCACCAACAATTATTACACATACATAAGTATTGAACAGTTTCTTCTTGTTCGTATCACCAACAATTATTACACATACACAAATATTGAAGGGTAGTCAAAGAGGGTCTCCAATTTAAGGTGATGAGTTCTATATTCATAGTGACTACCTACTTATAAATTAATTTCCTCTACAAATTTTCTTGACATCCAAATATTGTAGGTTCAAAGTTTAAACAGTATATCTCATGATATTAGTCGAGATGCGCGCAAACTAACCCCAACAATCATAAATATCCAAATAATAATAATAATAATAATAATGAACCATAGTCATTTTTATATCAATCTTCTCTTACTATTACGTAATATCTAATATCTAATAATCATTATCGTATTGTCCAATAATTCATACTCAATTTTTTTTACTAATCGTTTGTTTTTATCCCGACACACCTATTCCACAAATAACTTTTCATGTAACCTTATCTTCACTCGATCATTATATGCATTTTAAATACATACAATAATTATTTTCATAACCATTATTTACCTCTCGAGCAGAGACCACGATTATTCACTTTTTTTCCTTTTTTTTTTTTTCATTTTTTACCCAAATAATAATAGAAGAAAAATAGAAGGGTTTAAAGTGGTACAGTCATGACACATTCCACCCATCATCACAGCTTGCATTTTGACTTCTATATGGTGTTTGATTTATGTACAAGTTGGAGGCATTATAATGCAAACAAATATATTAAATAATATTCGACTGGTAATTACTCAGAAATTGTTTTTTATTATGGAGTTGTATTATATTACAAATTTGTTTCCTTAAGTTCGTGTATTTTATAGATAATGTAAAGAATTTTAACTGATCTCCACCGTCGATACAATAATTAATCATCGAGATCATTCCAACCAAGTCATTATGAGTGACTTAATTGGTCAGAGAAAATCTTGAAGTGTATAAAGTGGTTGTTTTAAACCATGATTGTCACTAAGGCGGTATGTCTAAATCTATAACTCTCAACTCAAAATTACAATTATGGTGTTATTAAAATAAAATAGAAAAAATGTATTGAATGTACTTTTTCACACAAAATAATTATAAATATAAAATAAAATTAAAAAAATTTATATCTACATTTATTAGTATTGTATTATAAATACTCAATAATATAATATATTGTATTATAAATACCTAAAGTGTACATATTGGGTTGGTTAAATGGCATTTTTTGATCAACCCAAATAAAGAGACAACCTAACTCAACCCAACTCTTATATTTATGGGTTGGGCTAACTTGAGTCATTGAGTTTGTTAATACCTTCCAAATATAAATATTCTTTCATAATATTTGTCATGTATTTATACACAAACAAAATGCAATATTTGACTATAATCATATCAATGTAATAAAATTGATATAAATACTAACTATGCAAAATATTCAATTAAAAGTTAATCAACGTTAATCTTACATTCACGATTTATATAGAATATCTCAACTATGAAACATAACAACAAATACATTTGTCTTTTAAAAAGTAAAAAAATAATTAAACCAACAAAAATATGTGACATAATTCAACATTCATAAAGAAAATAGATAACTAAAATCACCAAAAATAGATGACATAGTTTGAGTATGTATTTTTATTATGATATATACAATTATGTTATAAGTAAAAAAAGTTAATAATTAATTTGGATTACTCAAGTTAATTTTAGATACTTTTATCAAATTTAACACAAAAATAATTTTAACCTAAGCCAACTCATCAAATTAAAGTTGGGTTGGTTCTAAGTTATTGTGAGTGTGCATTATTTGAACACTCATATCAATGACTAATTTTTTAAAAATTATTCTATTTATAATTATTTTATATATTTAACAAATCTCCCCCATTTCTCAATAGAATAAAATAAGCCAGTTTTTATTTTTGTACATAATAATTTTATAAAAGCAGAAAAGAAAAGACAGCTGGTTAGAAGAATATTTATGTGTGAAGAGGTTTTGTTGTTAAATAATAAAAATATCACCGACGTCCGACATTAATTGTGACGTGATTTAATAATCTAAATAGGAAATTAGATTTTGCTTTTTTTTATATAAAAGAATTGAGATAAAGCATTGTCATAAGTCAGATCGGAAAGTAGATCGGGCAGCGGCGGCGGGCGGCGGTTAATGTCGTTGTCGGAGACCTGCCGTCCGACACACTTTATCCTTTTAAATCTTTGAACGTCCCTCTCTATAATATCCATCAACCTATTTACTTCTTCTTTATTTTATTTTTTGTAAGGATATTTATTTCTTCTTTATTGATTGTTTGGTTTGAATGCTATTTTTTTTTTTTTTGAGTATAAGTTGGGGAGTAGATTACAAATATCAATTTTGAAATTCGAACTCGTAATGCTGGTGTTGAATTAGTTTACAATCAAACAATGAAATCATTGTGTGACCCATTCAATAATGCTATTTTATTTCTTGTCGAAAGGAGTCCTATCGATTTTGTTGATTTGATTATCATACAATTTAATTTTATTGGTTCGATTATTTTACTATTATCTCATTTAAAGCAATATCTTTTTATTTATAATTTATGATTTCCTTTACCTATTTACACTAAAAAAAATTGTTTTTTTTTTAGTTTTTTTTTTTTATATTTATAGTTTTTTTAACCACATACAATAAAGTTGAAAGCAGATACTCCAACTAATAATCATTTGATTTTGTTAAAAAAAAAAGTTGACTAATTGTTGTTTTAATTTTTGAATATTACGTCTGAAATTATTATTTCTATCTATTGGTTGTCATCTAAGTTTTCAAGGTTTCAAAAGTTAAATAGCCAATAAAAAGAAAAATTGAAAATATCGGTATCTTCTAAGAATTTTTTAGTTTGAATCCACAGTTATTGTTAAGCTAAGAAATATATCATATTTTGAAAGTAAAGAAACAATTTTTATTTTATTAATGTGGTTAAGAGTTTAAATAGAGTTAAAATTGATTAAAAATAGAGCTTAAAATTATAATAAATAATGGACAAGAACAAATTGATTTGTAGAAACAGTATGTAGACAAAATAAACAATGTTGAAAAAAACCCTAACTTACAAAATGGTTGCATAATTCAAATAATAAATGTGCATGAGAAAATAGAGAAGTTATGAAGAAGAGGACAAAACAAAAACATTTGAGAGAGAAAAAAAATGATACTTATTATTTTGTAAATTATTGTGGAGGAAAATAAAAATAAATGTGTGATTTTTGTGTTGTTAGTGTATGCGGTTGTACAATGGAGGATGCTGAAAGATATTTGGTAGGTGATGGAAGATAATACTCGAGGTGACATTTGTCCAAAATGAATAATCAAATTGATCCAATCAATTTAATAAAAAAAAAAGTAGAATCGAACTAATGTCCAATAAAAGATAAATTTATCGATTTGATTTTTCTCATTTTTCAGGTCAAACTGAGATATGATCCAACTAATAAAAGACATAATCATTGACCCAATTTTTTAGATTTATTTTTTCTATGATTTATTTTATTATTATTATTATTATTATTATTATTTTACTTTTATTTACTATTTTACTTTTAACTTATATTCGAACGTTTTTTCTTTCAAAATTTTCTACATTTAAAATCAAACTAAACATATATTTACCCACTCTTACCTAAGTTTTTAATATATCATTAGTAGAAATCGTCAAAATGGTGGCGGGCAACGACTGTCATCGTTATAAAATTATGACCGGCGGTGAGCCGTCATCATATCCCAAGCCATCGGAGACAAAATTATGATCGGCATCAGGCTGACCGTCACCGATGTTAAACAGTGACCTTTGCCATCGACCGTCATCCAAGATGTTTGATGACCAACACGTTATGACAGGCAGCCGGACCATACGAGTCACCAAAGGCAATCATTGGTGACGAGCGCCCATCACCGATGTAATGTCTTTGGTGACCGGCACCCGTCACCGATGATATTTTACAATTTTTTTAAAAAAAACCCCTGTTGGGGCCAAAAAGTAGATTCTGTCCGGTTCTGTTTATGTGGTCCACATTCAAACTAGAATTAAATATTATATATTAGACTAGTCATCTTTGTGTCGGTCATTAAAAGTCACTCTACCAAAAAAAAAAAAAAAGTGATTGTGATGTTTATGCACACATTTCCTTCAAGCATATATAACTTTCAGACCATTGTGTACACTCATCATCACTGCCATATCCTAAACCCTTTAGCATGCATATCCAAACAAAGCCTACAACATATATATAAAATTAAATAGTAAAGTAAAATTCAGCATCATAACGGCGCAATAGTAAGAATCCCAAAAAAATTCAACTCTGTATGAAACCACAATATTACTAATATATATAACTAGGGACTTTGTCCCGCCAGATACAACAAAATTATATAATTAAGGACTTTGTCCCGCCAGATATAAGAAATATATATTATGGGACACTAATTTGCTTATGTTGGACGAGTAACCTTGATAACTCTCATGAAATGAGAGTTAAAGTAGAAAATAGGGAAATATATGAATTAAACTTGCTAAGAACTAAAGGAATTCTCATAAGCTTTCGTCATGTCATCATTTTAATTTCGCGCAAAACGTACTTCCTACGGTTTTCTGAGTAGGAAGCTTGTTAGAGAATTCATTACCACAAATAGCATCTTACACTTGTAAAGTTTAATATATAAAAGAATATGATGCTTGCTATTTTGTTAGTAGTGAACCATTGAACTGACGAAGTTAGCAAAGATAGCCAGATTGCGGAACAACCAGCTCGCCAACAGACGAAGTCTTGTTACAACACGAAGTTGTGACGCAAGCCAAAAAACGAGTAAAAACGAAGCGAAAGATTCAGCCAAAAGAATATCTCGGCTCTGGACACGTGGCGGTAATCCAAGAAAAGTGAAATTTATCTTCGCCGCTCGTTTGTAATGGTCATCCGTACCACACAACGTGGATCGTGGAGCAGGGAATTTCAGAGCAATTCGCAGAGCTGACATGTCAGAACCTGGTCGACTGCCTATATAAGATGAAGACCTCCATTGTTTGGAGGGTTGGAGAATTCGGAGAGAAAAGATAGATGTTGAAACTCCAGAGTTTTCCGGCCACCGTTCACCATTTTTCTGTATTTTTTTCCTTCTGCGTTTATTTCCGGTCGTCGGAGCTATTTAGCTGGACCTAGTTGTTTTCTTAGTGTAGAACTGTTTTCTTGTAACCGGAGTTTTCCGGCTACGTTTCTGGTGCATTTATAAAAGTTGAACATAGCATTTTCATTGTGTTGTCTTCTCCGATCATCTTGTCATTACTTTACATTTTCTAATATTTCAGTTGTTTAAGTTCTTCCCAGTATGTTTAGCGATTTGACAAATGTTTATGTTTGCATTATGCTTAAGATGAGTAACTAATCATGTAGTTAGAGGGTTCAGGGAAATAAATGGGGTTCGTAAGGGCGATTGTCCGACGAACTAGGGCTGTCAAGTTAGGGAATAAACCTTCGGTCACGAGGTTGAGAAACCCGTGATTATCCTCGCTGATTTCGAGAGGAGCGAGCGAGCGAAACCCTAACTAGCCCTAGTCGAGTTATTAGGTTGTACTTAGAGATAAGTTTTCCTAATATCACACCCGTGAAGACAAGGTTGAGTTCGAGAGAACCAATAAATCGCTCGAGAGAGTGACATTGAGCACTCGAGAGAGTCTCAGGATCGGTGTGCACTTCGTCGTTCTATTCGCTCGTTACGAGCTCTCTAGTCCCTAATTCTCTCTAACGCTTTTTACTCGTTGTTATACACTCTATTTTTCTTCATCGTTACTTTTCACAAAAAAGTTGATGATGTTTTCACTCCACAAATCGAACATGCTCTATAACCTTTTGTGGGACACCAACACAGGTTACCATATGTTGAAAAATCATTAATGGTCCACAACAATGTAGCTTTTAGTGTGAAGCGTTCTTGTCGATGCGCATCAAAACATTCAATACTCGTGTCCCATAACTTATTCAAATCGTCGACTAATGGAGCTAAATAAACATCTATGTCATTTCCTAGTTGTTTGGGTCCATAGATTAAAGCATTTAACATCAAGAATTTACGCTTCATGCACAACCATGGATTGACTCCATTTGTTGATAGGGCTAGGCGAAGGTTCCTCGTTTCTGAACTAAAGTCAGGTCATCTTTCATCTATTTGTTTCCATGAGAGTGAGTCAGCTGGATGTCGTATAAACCCATCAACCTGACGGTCTGTAGCATGCCACGTCAATAATCTTGCAATTTCTTTACTTCGAAACATCCGTTCAACTTTTACTGTAATCTTTTTCACCCTTTCTTTCATATTCTTCTGAACCTTCCATCTTGATATTCCACATGTGGGACACAGATTTGCATCAGCGAGTTCTTTTCGATACAAACAACAGTCATTGATGCACGCATGGATCTTCTCATAATTCATTCCTAAAGTACCTAAAACATTTTTTGCATAATAGGTGGATATATGAATTTCATTAGGACATGGCGGAAGGACACTCAGTAACTCTAATAACTTTGTGAAACTTTTATCGCTCCATCCAAACTTTGCTTTCAAATTATAAAGCTTAATCAGTGCTGATATCTTAGTAAGATTTTTACAATTTCGGTACAAATGTTTTTTAGCATCCTCTAAGGCTTCTTCAAATCGGGGGAATTTGTCGTTAAAATAATCTTGAGCTGTCTCGAACATTCCTATAGGGTCATCTACATCACCATCTATTGGAACAATAGTTTCGCTATTTCTTTCCCTCGACATTGCTTGTTCTCCATGACAAATCCATGTCTTATAACTTAGATCGATACCAAAACAAAATAAATGATCTCTTATCAAATTCACATCTTGGAACTTGGCATTCACACATTTCAAGCATGGACAACAAATCAAATTTGACAATTTCGAATGTCGTATTGCATTCTCTATAAAAATCTCAACTCCTAAACTATATTCGTGTAAAATTCGATCGCTAAGCATCCATGACTTATCCATTATCATCTTTCTAACACTCAACAAAAACAACTACCTACACGAATATCAAAACTACAAGGCTTTATAACAAACTATTCTAAAACAATATATATTAAGCATATATATTCGAACTATTGATCTAAAACAAATGCCATTAACTTATAGGTATCTAAATCTTTTAGAACGAAGGTAACACGCATGTTCCTAGGCCAAGGACTGAAAAACAGAGACGTGTCTACGAAATAAATTAATGTCACGAGTCTCACTTGTGACCACACATTTAAAGCCCAATTATAGGTATCTAAATCTAAAATAACATACTTCTAACTTTGGGGATAGGTCAAAACCAAATAAGAAATCAAGTGATGTAACCATTTATTAGCTAGCCCATCAAAAGAAGGCCATGTGACTCCTAAAAACAACATTCAAATCATAAAATGGACTAGATAAATCCCACACTATTCAATATGTTACATCATGATGAAGTTGGAATTTCGATCTTTATTTATCCTTCTTAATTCTAATGTATTTCCATTCTAATAAAACAAAATTCTGAACCAAGCAATGAAATACGGCAATCTGAAGCCAAAACCATAAACGAGAGAAAAAAAATCAAGAAAAAACAAGAAACGTACAGATTATAGCAATCAACACACAAACAGATTATAGCAACCGATAATGGAATACAAGAGGCAATGCAACAAATATAGAATATATATAACTGTATATCAGTGAGGACTTCGATCTTTGTGCATACATTAGAAAAATTAGAACACATACATGCAGAACAACAAATGATGGAGGGGGCTTGCTTACCAGGAAATTTTTAGGCAAACAATGTGGTCGGAGTATGACGACTGTGATGGAGGAGGGGTTTTGAGGAGGCGACAACGAATGGGAGACTAGCTACGGCGACTGTGATGGAGGAGGCGATTTTGAGGAAGCACAAATGGAGGAGTCGGAGCACGGTGGTCGGAGGAAGTAAAGCTTCGAAGACGGTGGTCGGAGGGTTAGGGCTCGGGAAAATCGTGAATAAAATTGGGAGGGAAAATGAAACTTATGTACGAAGAACGGTGACCGGCATTATTTATGACTGACAGCCCGTCATGGATGTGTTTTCACGACCGTTGGTCTATTATGACTGGCGTTCCGTCATAATAGAGGTTGGTCACCGATGTTAATTTGAGACGGGCATAACATTTGCCTGTCACCGATGACTTGGCCGGTCATAATTGACGCCAGTCACCGTTTTAGATTTGAGACGGGCATAATATATGCCCGTCACCGTTCTTCAAGCCGATCATAAATTTCTCCGTGTTTTTTTTAAAAACTTTTTTTAGGTCGTCACCATTTTAACGATTTCTACTAGTATATATA
>JBBMEF010039074.1:0-14417 GCA_037832685.1 Sicyos baderoa | reverse complement strand
CCTTCTAATTTATTTAAACTTATGTGTTTCTTATTATCAATCACAAAATATAACATTGAATTTGAAATTTTAAAACAGACAATAACGAACAATACAACTCTTCATAGGGTTTCACTCATGTCCACCGATTACCTGTTTGGGTTTAATTGGCTCTGATACCATATTAGATTATATGAAGTTCCACCTCAAAATTAATTGTCCATGAGTAAAATACTCATATCTCTTTTATATTGTTATATGGTCTCCACTTTGTCTGATATGCGGTCCTTAACAAACCCCTAACCGTAAAGTGGGGTTGGGTTGTTCTTTTTATTTTTTTTATCTTTGTATTTTTAATTTTTTTATATTTTTATGTCAATATTATTAATAGTTATTTAATTAATAAATTGTCGATAAATTAATTTCTTAATATATTTATCTGATGATTATTATTGATCATTTTACCTTTGTTTTTAGATACATAAAATTATTAAATGTTTGCTTAAACTAACTAATATTTGTTCATTCGTTGTCATGTGCTTTAAATTTTTAAATTTAATGTTATATTTGCAATTGATAATAAAAAAACTATAAGTTCAAATAAATTATAAGGTTGTGAAAGCCGTTGCGCGTTAGCAACGCGCATCCGAATCTAGTTGTAATAATAAACAATAAATTTCAATTTGAAAGTTGTTATGAGACATCAAAAATTTATGGCTCATGTGACCAAAATTTGACATATTAAATTCAAATATTTAGAAAGCTAAATTATTTAAATTTATGTTTTATTTTTAAGATTAAGGGTATTTTTGAAACATTGCAAGTTCGAGGGTATTTTTGAACAAAACCTTAACGATTTTCATCCAAAATTAACGATAAGAATATTTTTGAAATATTTTGTAAAGTTCAGGGGTATTATTGAAAATTTTCAAAATTCAGGGGTAAGTTTGAAAAAGATGTGATAGTCTATTTAATACTTTAGCCTAAAATTGATATAGATGAAAACCAAGAAGATAAAATAGATTAATTTATCTTAAAAATTCGACTGGAAACTGACTTGGAGAAGCAATATGTGATTCTTGTAAATTTACCCCACAGTATAAGTAGGTTAAGTTAAAATAAATCATAATAATATGCATATTTCACATGTCACCACAGGTAGTATTTTTACAATTTGAATGAGCTCACAAGTGAGAATGTCATTATGGGGTAATATTATTTATGTTTAACTAGGTTTGTTTATGATCAAACTTAGTTACAATTTGAATGAGCTCACAAGTGAAATAAAGATGATAATTAGGAGAAAATAAAGTATTGAATATGATGAGAGTATAATGATGTGATGTATAAAAGTTTGCTGGAGAGTGAATGAAAAATAGTTAAAAGGAGATTTTTTTTTTTAAAAAAAAACATAATTATGGATGGCCTAATCATTCTCATTTTCATTATCTCCCTTATTTTTGGTGGTCCAAACACTCCATAAAACTTACCAGGTCCTCAAATTTTATGTTTCATATTTTACCTAATTTAGATATATGTGAGTCAATCACAATTTATCAAACTTGAGGAGGTAATTTATAAAATTAAAAATTTACAAGGGTAATTGTTATTAATATTTGCCATATTAAGGAGGATTTACCAACTCTTATAAAAAACCTACATCTAAACGACTTGTTATTAACTTCTCATATTTTCTAAACGTATAATAAGTTACACTAACTCATTTATAACAATTTATATATAATCATTCATCCCAAATCCATCAAAATAATTAATTAGTAATAATTTTTTTAAACTATTCATTTAAAATCTGTATCTAAACAAAATTTTGACTTTAACTCATTTGCAAAAGATCATATTAAAACAAGATTTTGACTACAATTCTCAATTTTTAACTATTTGAAATAACTTCTCAAACTAAATCCTCCTTAAATATGGTAAACAAACACTCATAGCATTTGAATATGGTTTTTGTGTAGAGGAGTTGTAAACAATCTTTTGAATGTAAATTTAAAATGAATAGTTATTTTGAAGAATTAAAAAAATAATGATTTAGCAATTATAAATGTGATTAGAAAACATAATTTTATTTTTAAGTTAGTAAAAACTTGTAGGTTTTCGAATAGATAAATGCTAAAAAAAAATATGATCAAACAAGTGTTTTGAGATGTTTTTGGCTAATTTTCCCTAAAAAAATTAGGATTTAGGAATTTATATAAACAGGCAAGGGAAGTGCGGTGCATTTGACGGCAAGTATCAAAATTCAGTTCTCAGCCACTTCTTAGCATTTCCTCTCCGTCAAGCAAACCCAAAACCAGGAACGAGAATCCGGCGAGTTGCAGCAAGGATTTTCGATTCGATTCGAATCGAACAATTCGGCATCAATGGCGGGCCTGTCGCTCAAGTGTGGGGATTGTGGCGCACTCTTGAGATCCGTCGAAGAAGCTCAAGAACACGCCCAGCTCACTTCTCATTCCAACTTCTCCGAGTCCACTGAGGCTGTGCTCAATCTCATCTGCACCGCTTGCGGCAAGCCCTGCCGATCCAAGACGGTATCTATTCATACGCACTTTCTTTAGAATTCTCTCTAATTCATTTGTGTTTTTTTTTTGTTTTCGGAATTCGAAAGTTTGTTTAGTAGAATTGTTTCTTGGAACTATGCGTGTAGACATCCATCTCAAAATCGACTATCTTATGTCTTGTTAGGAGTCTTTTTTAATAGACTAAAAACCTGTTTTGGTTTAATGGACTCTGATAGTATATTAGACGGTGTGCACATCCATATTTAAATAATTGGTGATGAAATGAGTAGTTATATTACATATTAATGGACTCTTTCTGATATGAGATCCTAACATGCCTCTCAAGATGGTGACGCTTTTGGGTTTACCAGTCTTGAATCAGATCATAATTTCAATTTTATTGTGAATACCCATTTGAGTTTAATAGACTCCATACCATATTAGATAGTGTAGACATCCATCTCAAAACCAATTGGTAATGAGAGAAGCAATCCAGTTTTCTTATATATTGCTATGAGGTCTCCACTTTTCGATGTGGGATTTTAACATGCTCCCTCAAGATGGTTGCTTTTTTGGGCTCATTAATCTTGAACCGGATCTCAATTTTTATTTTTTTGGACTGAATACTGGTTTGGGCTTAGTGGGGTTTAATAGCATATTAGATAGTGTGGACGTCCATCTCAAAACCAATTGATATATATTGTTTAGTAGAATTGTATCGTGGAACTATGCGTTTTGATTCTTTTGTGGTGTTTGATGGCGCAGGAAAGTGATTTGCACACGAAAAGGACTGGCCACACTGAGTTTGCAGACAAGACTTTGGAGGCTGCAAAACCCATAAGCTTGGAAGCCCCAAAGGTAGCTGCGGAATCAGAAGATGGTGGGGATGCAAGTGCTAGCAAGTCTGAAGGTATAGAACAGTTGTTGTTATTAGTTCTTTAACTTTTCACTCATCAATGAATTGTGTGTTTCATGTTAAGGAAATGACACATTTGTAGAAATGGACCCATGTGTGACAATATAGTCGAAAAATTAAGGTTTAAGGTGAAATGAATCAAATGATTTAATGGATTATGGCTGTCTGATGAGTATCTATTTTAGGTTCGAAACCCACATGTGATATTACTCATTCGATGTCTCCGGTACCTAGTCTAGGGACGGGCGTGGTTACCTTATTTCAAAAATCTATTTTGAGAAATCGTAGCTTCGCTCCATTATACATGAGTTAACCACGCCCGTCCCTAGGTTAAGCACCGAGAGACATCGAAGGAATGAGTGTCTACAAATTTATGTCACAAGTGAGTCCCGAACTTGGGACCTTGAGAGAAACACACCTTCAAAACTCAAACCTTCGACTACCGTGCCACTCCTTGGGGACCGATGGATATCCATTTTGATTATGCCAGTTGTGGAGTTCTGGTTATTGAGAATTGATGCCTTAGTTGCACCATTTCCAAATATCTTTTTCATGTGTAAAAACAGGATTCCCAAAGTCATCTTTTCATTCACTATCCAACGGCATCTCAAAAGTTTACAATGTAAATTTTCAGGTTGTTATGTTTAATCGATCTATCCTTGTACTCTTGGCGTGTTCTTGGTCACCATAACCAACCCTTTTTCCTTCCTGAATCCTGCCATTCTTTTCTTAAAAAAGAAGAAGAAAAGAAAACGAGACTTTCATTAATGAATGAGACATTGCAATGAAGTCCTATCGGAACAAAGAACTATGGCAATATAACAGTTACAAACTTACAAGAAGCTACTATTCATACATGGATTTTTTGGAGTCATAAGCTCTCCCCCTTTTGCAACTATGACCTTTCCTTTTTATTTGCTCATTGACACCACCTTTTGTAACTATTTCTGATAGGCTTTTTATAATTTTTCAATCATCAATGAAAAGCTTACCGTTTCATATAAAAAAACAGTTACAAGAAGCAATGCCACTCTTGGACCTATGGAAGAAGCTTTTTTACCAAAATAATTTTAAACTAGGCAAAGATCACCCTGAAGATTTATTAATCAAAGAAAGAAAAGCGTACAAAATTATCCCTAAACAACCAACCTAGTTAGCTTGAAGTAAAACGACAAATACATAGATTGATTTGACTTATCAACCTAAGTCACATGGCATCATGCATGGAAAATTGCACATGAAGCCAACTTTTTAGCTACAATGGTCTATCATTAATAAGTAAAATATGTGCTAGAATAAAATAGTGTTGTGCAAGGAGAAATTGGCATGAGAGGCCGTGCATGCAAGGAGAAAAATTGGTCTGTTTTTTCTTAAATATGTGCTGTTTTCTTGGTTTTCTTACTTTATTTTCACCCCCTCCAAAGTTTGTAATCTTGAGTGTTCTTTTCATATTCTTAATAAAAAGTTCATTTAAAAAAAGAACTTTCAAGATTTGAATTGTATTTTTGTTGTCTTTTTATACTGGTGCCTTTTCCCTGCATAAACATTTAACTTAATTTTCTTTTCATTTATATCCAGAAATGGTTGTGCCAGAGGTGAACAAAAATATATTAGAGGAACTTGAAGCTATGGGCTTCCCAACAGCTCGAGTAACTCGTGCACTTTATTATTCTGGTGAGTTGTTTGAGATTGCAAGTTTCTATACATATACATATACATATATATATACATATACACACACACATATATATATATATTTTTCACTTTCAAGTTTCTATACATATTCATTTTCATGTTTCCTGTTAAGTGATTAAATACATCCTAATGTAAGAATCTTAACCTTTTGCTGTGAATTGTGATAATTTAATATGGTATTTTTTTTATATCCGTGGACCGTGATTGTTTGAGTTAGCTTGTGCGCATCTCAACTATTATCAATGGACATACCACCTGACCCTACAATATTTGAATGTCAAAGAAAACCATAGGAAATTAATTCCTCGGTAGCTGACCATCTGAGATTGAACCAATCACCTCTTAGTTTCCCAAGGCTCTTTCGACCACAAGTTTACTCCATGATGGTTGTTAATTTAATATGGTATTATACTGGGAGATTTTGATTTCGAACCTTAACCATGTTATTTTTTCAACACTTTTTTTTAATAGATATTTCTTCAACACTTACGTATTGATAGTCAACTTATTCGAACTCTCTTTGGTCAAAGTAGTATCTGAATATAATTCACAACTTCACACGTGCAAGATGGGGTTTCCTTTGTGGGTTGTGTTTTTTTGTATGTCCTTGTATTCTTTCATTATGTTTTTCTATGAAAGTTAGGTTCTTTCTAAAAAATAATATTTTTCCATTGCCTGTTTAATAGAAAGTGTTGTGATATTCAAACTTTCTTGGGTGATGGCAGACTCAGTCTCACACCAGAGCAATATGCTCTCTTTGGGTCTCTATCTCCGAGTCCTTTTGTAATTACTCTCTCGGCTCTGGAGGCTGCTTTTATTGCTGGCATTTTCTTTTGTATGCCCTTTTGTTATTGTTTTCTTTTATACTTTTCTCAATGAAAGCTTGGTTTAGTATAGAAAGGGCTATGTGGTATGTGGATTCTATGGACCCAAAGCCTTATTCCACTACAATGCTGGAAGATGCAGTATTCCTGGCCAAATATCATGGCTCTTGTTGGAATGCTTTATGAACCTCAATTTTTAATACTTTTGCAACACAATGAATACAATTTGGAGTAGCTACAAGCTACTCCAGTTAGGGTCATTTGTATTCTTGTAGTGGGAGCCAGTGTTTTAAAAGGCGTGCCTAGACTCAAGTCCCACCTTTAGCGCCTCGCTTGTCCCAGGCAAGGCACGTGTAATAAGGCGCGCACCTTATTGCGCCTTATGTGAAGCCCGAGGCACTAAAAGGCGCGCACTTCATGAGATTTTTTATTTACTTTGCGCTTTTTGTGTTTTAGATCCCCGTATTAGGCCATTCGAAGCACGTGAAGGTTGATAGTTGAATATTATGTATGTTTTATATATTATTCTTGGTTAAAACTTCATTTATGTCCATGAAAAGTGTTTTTATTGTGTATACACACATATATATAAATTTTTTGTGTGTTTTTATATAGTGCACCTTAAGTAAAAAAGCCCTCGCCCTTTGGTGCGCTTTGCGCCTCAGGCTCCAGAGGGCCATTGCGCCTTACGCTTTTTAAAACACTGGTGGGAGCGCTAAATCAATTTGCCACTTTGTTCAATGTTCCCTTCTAATGAAAATTTATTTGTTATCATTCTCAACTGTTGGAGCTCTTCTTATAATTCTTCTTGTGTTTCTTTTTTCTTTTATTTTGGCTCCTGTTGAGGTTAGCAATTTATATATATTTTTTTGGATTGCCCATATGTATTTCATTCATTTGCTCTAATAAAGTTATGATTCAAAATATCTTTACTGATTGAAAAAATTGTAACCGAAGTTAAGATCATTGCCTACATATGGATGAAATGTGCATGGTGGTGTACTTCTTGAAAGTTGCTTAAGCATGCTTCTCAAAACATTGGCAGTGTATTGTTTTGGTTCTTATTTTCAGCCTTATCTCATCGTCTCAGTTATACATTTTCGTGGATAATTTATTAGATATGGATATTCAATTTCACACTACTACCATTTTTGTATCTATTAATTAACAAGAATTCATTTATCTCATTTTAGGTAATGCCAGTCTTGAGGCTGCAGTCAATTGGGTAGTTGAACACGAGAATGATCCGGAGATAGATCAGATGCCCTTGGTATTACTTTCTGTTCGTCTTCCACAAGAAAATCTCTTTTTCTTACAAAAAAAAAAAACTTGCCATTCATCATTTTTAATATTTTTGTATCTTTGATATTTTTTTTTGCTATTCATCATGGAATGACTCAATTGGTCAAAGAGGGCATTGGGTGCACAAGGTGATGGGTTCAATCCATGGTGGCCATCTACCTAGGAATTAATTTCCTACAGGTTTCCTTGGCATCCAAATATTGTAGGGTCAAGCGGTATGTCCCATGACATTAGTCGAAGTGCGCGCAAGCTGGCCCGGACAGTCACGGATATCATAAAAAAAAGATATATTTTTTGATATATATTGTATCTTTGATTTGTTCCTCGCTTATGGGTGAATGTGTGTGTCTGTGTTACAAACTGATGCTGAACTGATAATGGAAAATGAACCTAGCTAAATCATAACAAAAAAGAAAAAAACTTATTGAACCATCAAATTCTACCATACGAGTTAAAGAACTGGCAGAATCAACTCAAGCTGTTCTTTCTAATTGATGAAAACCCGAATCAAACGAAACATTTTTGGGCTTAAGTTAAAACTGAACCAAATGACATATTGTAGCCAAGAAGATAGATGACATCCTTGCTATTTCTGTAACCTTGATGAGGAGAGCATCTTACCTTTTTTATGCTTACTATATACTGTATTCAACTTTTTTTGTAAATAAATTATTCCCAGAGGTAGTAGGTCAATAGGATATATGACAACTTCGTGTGCATTTTTTAATTCTTGTAGGAAATGACACCTTTGTGTTTATTGCTCAGGTTCCTAAGGATACAAAGGTTGAGGCTCCAAAGCCTTCTCTCACACCCGAGGAACTGAAAGCTAAACAGCAGGAGCTAAGGTATAGAGTAGGTCGAAGTATTGAAAAGACGAGCGTGTTCGTATAACCATGTTTTTTCCAGTCTAGTCCTCATGAGTTACTCATCCTGGTTGTGCATTTATATTATTTTCTTGGTAACTCAAGCTTTTTATGAATGATTTCAAGTATGAAAGTTCTATGATTTTGGATTATGCAGATCAATCTTTTTCTGTACGACTCCTCTAGAGGAACTTTATCCTTAATCCTTGATAATCTCCTCAGTTTTTATTCATGAAGTTCAACATTTATTTCAATTGATTTTCTGAAATTTCAATGATTTTTTTGGTAAGAATAAATTAATTTAAACAGAAAGAATACAAAATAGAGGATGATTTAAGTATCTCCCAGAATTCAACAAATTTCAAAAAGAACTTCCAATTAGGTTGTATTACACAAGGATTACCTTTTGTTTTTTGACGTAGAAAAGGAGTAGAAATAAATAATGTGGCTGATCAAGAGAATCCAACTAGAAGTAGGGAAAACAGTTTTCATCAATTAACTTACTATTGGTGACCCGTGTACCTTACAGGTGCACCGGTTCTGTTCCAACTAAAATTTTCTGGAGATTATCCCTGCCATGGCCCATGATACTACACGACACCTTGTTCGTGTTTTTGAATCTACTGGCAAGAAAATTCAAAATACGCGGATCATGAATATTCCTCTAACTTGCATGATTGCCAATTAATGTTATTTTGTTTGGTGTACTAGAAGAAAACTATGTGATGTGCTTGCTATTATTTTCTCATATTATGAACAATTTTTAAGGGAACGAGCTCGGAAGAAAAAAGAGGAGGAGGAGAAGATAACGGAGAGAGAAAAGGAAAAGGTATTATGTTACATTATTTTTTATAGACATCTCTCAATAAATAATTATAATCAATGATGAACAGTAGGATGCAGACTTATTCTCTTGCCATTATAAAAGCTTTCTATTGCCATTTTATTGTTTCACGTTTGTGTCCATGAAGCTTCTTTTTCTTTAATTTCTTTGGCGATAGAACTAGAAGTCGGCCATAGAAAAAGTTAAAAGTTCTAAAGCTGGGTCTTTTAGATTTTTAGTCACTGTGACGATGTATAATATAATATGTATTTGTTTTCTCAGGAGAGAATTCGAATTGGCAAGGAACTCTTAGAAGCAAAAAGGATCGAGGAACAAAATGAGCGAAAAAGGTTCTTTCTGGGTCTTTGTTATGGTATTTTATTTTTGATTGAATTGTTAATGTTGTTATTGTTCTTATGATATTGAAAGCATTATAAATTTATAACTAACTATCATGTATTCAAGTTTGTTCCCTTTTTTATTATATATTTCCCATTGTAGAATATTAGCCTTGAGGAAAGCTGAAAAAGAAGAAGAGAAAAGAGCCAGAGAAAAAATTCGTCAAAAACTTGAAGAAGACAAGGTAAATAGTTCCCGAGCCGAGCTCGGAAAATTTTGTTGATTAATGCATTTAAGCAGAGTCTAAATATTTTTTTTTTGTCTGTTATTCTTCAAGAATTGTTCTGCATTGACTTCTGACTGTGATTTTATTTTCTAGATTAGTTTAAGATGTTTCAAAATTCAATGCTGCTTATTGGTTTACCTACAGAATTTATTTAGTGTTCTAGTTGTACTTCACCACCCTTGCTCATTTCTTTAGTAACCCCAGCTGTGAAAAGAAGTGGTAATTTGTCCTGTCATTTTATTGAAGTTGGTTCATAAGGGTGGCTGTTTATGTTTTCAATTATTTAGGTCCCGTTTGATAACCATTTAGTTTTTAGTTTTTGGTTTTTGAAATTTAAGCCTACAACAACTACCTTACTCTATGTTTTTTCTTACTTGGGTATTTATCTCTCAACTATATTAGAAGAAACTTAAACCAAAATTTGGAAACAAAAAGAAGTAGTTTTTAAAAGTTTATTTTTGTTTTTAAAAGTTGGTTAGCATACACATACTTTCTTAAGGAAAATATGGATACATTGTATGAAAGGTAGAACACATTGTAGGAAATTTGAGTATAAATAGGCTTCAATTTCAAAAACAAAAAACAAAAAACCAAATGACTATCAAACGGGGCCTCCAAGTGGAGTTGATCTACTGGTCAAAGAGTTAAGACTAATTTCTTTGGAGTTGTGTTCAAGCATCGATAGTGAAATGGAAATCGGTCCCATTAGTGTCTCTCTCTACCTCTTTCTAAGTCAAGTCAGCTTTGCTAGGATATTTATATTCTATATTTTTTGAGAATAATTGAGATTTTTTTTAGTGTAAATGAGCCAGGATTATGAGAAAATTCCATTATAATATTATTTTATTATAAAAATGGGAAACTAAGGGCCAGTTTGGCCCATGGACATGAGAGAGAATGGGAAGGGTTATATCCCTTCCCATAGTTTGTCCCATGGACTTCCATAAGTCCACACAACTCCTACTCAACACCACATGTAGGCCCCACGTTTTTATTTAAACATTAAAATATTAAAAAACTACTCAATATCTATATTTTTATTTAAATAAAAACTTCAATGATTCTCTTTCCATCACATCAAACATAACTTTATTATTAAAAAATTATTAAATATCCATTTTTTTATTTAAATAAAAACTTCAACCATTCTCTTTCATCACATCAAACATAACTTTATTATCACTTTTCTTTTCTTTCCTTTCCCCAAACATAAATTTATTCTCACTTATCTTCTCTTCCCATCCCATCTCAACCCAACTCAACCCATCCCTTCAAAGCCAAACATGCCCTAAGGGTTATAGATTCAATCTATGACCACTAAATTTTCTTTGACAATCAACTATAGTAGGATCAGGTATTTTGGGGTGCGTATAAGCTGGCCTCACGATATAAAACACTTAGAAAATGATATTTTGTAATGAGATTATATAGGCCCTGTTTGATAATCATTTTGTTTTTAGTTTTTGGTTTTTGAAATTTAAGTCTACAACAACTATTTTACCATAGGTTTTTTCTCACTTGAACATCTACATCTTACCTATATATTAAGAAACAAAACCAAAAAGTAGCTTTCAAAAGCTTGTTTTTGTTTTTGAAATTTGGTTAGCATTCACTACTTTGTCAAGGAAAGATGAATACATTGTAGGAAACTTGAGTAAATATAAGCTTAAATTTCAAAAATCAAAAACTAAAAACCAAACAGGGCCTAAAAACAGCAACGTCAAAAAGTGCATAATTTTTTTTTTCAAAAAAAGAACTTTAAAGTCCAATCACAAGGTAAATATGTTCAAGACTTATTGCTTATGTTTTAAGTTGTGGGAAATACGATAATAGAATGTGAATTTTATCTTAAAGACATTATTTTTCTCAGGCAGAAAGAAGACGGAGGCTTGGATTGCCAGCAGAAGATCCTTCAACTGCAAAACCTCCCGCGCCCGTCGTTGAAGAGAAAAAGGTATCAGATTACTCATTTACCCTTTTCAACTCTGAATTGGTTTAGAGTTTTTGTGATTAAATGTTAGTTTATTTGAACTGCAGATCTCATTGCCTATTAGACCTGCTTCAAAGGCAGAGCAAATGAGAGAATGTTTGCGATCATTAAAGTCCAATCACAAGGTAAAATATGTTCAAGATTTCATAAAACCCTCCAAACACAAACTGGAACCCACAAAACCCACTTAAAGTACAATTACTTTCGTACACATACATGGAAGTTCAACTGGCCATTCGGCCATCATTATGCCTTATCAGTCCCAAAGAGGTGGCACGGTGCTCGAAGGCTTGGGTTTTGAAGGTGTGCTCTCCTTAAGGTCTCAAATTCGAGACTCACCTGTGAAATTAATTTATCAGTCCCAAATTCGAGACTCAACTGCCCATTCCTTCAATGTCTTCCGGTGCCTGGCCTAGGGACGGGCTACCCCGGGTATAGTTGAGCGAAAATCCGACTTCTCGGTTTTCAAAAACTTGTTTCTAGATAGGATCTTTAATGAAAAGTTTGTTTCCTTTTCTATCAAAGAATCAAAATAAGAAAGCAATTACAATGAGTTACATATGGAGAGGTATAATTGCCAAAAGAATTGGAATGTTCAAACCAACTAGAAGATTTGAACTTAGCCAAGTCAAATAATCACCCCTTCTAAGTTCTAATTTCTTGAACGTTAATACTGAAATGATAATCTCCATTAATCTTTGGTTTCTCAAGTAAATTCCATTTGATTAGAGTGTCTGCTTGGTTTAACTGCTTCTGTTGCACTAGGAGGATGATGCTAAAGTGAAGAGAGCGTTTCAAACTCTTCTAACTTATGTGGGAAACGTGGCGAAAAATGCTGATGAAGAGAAGTTCAGAAAGATTAGATTTAGCAACCAAACTTTCCAGGTAATTGCTTCAATATACTGATTATGGGACTGTTTTACTAGTTTTTGATATTGATGATCTTTTTTTTTTAATAATAAGAAATGAAGAGGAAATTAAAAAAAAAAAAAAAAAAAGAACACAAGGAATATTCTAAAAAGAGAGCCCGCAACCTTAAAAAAACGGCCTCCAATCAATTAAACAACAATTAAATAATGTTATTTTCTTGATGTCCCCAAGGGGTGGCATAGTGGTTGAAGATTTGGGTTTTGAAGGTATGCTCCCTTCAAGGTTCCAGGTTCAAGACTCACCTGTGACATTACTTCTTCGATGTCTTCGGTGTCTGGCCTAGGGACGAGCGTGGTTACCCTTGTTTCAAAAAAAATAATGTTATTTTCTTGACATCATTTTTATGCTGCTCTCATACATGCGAACTTTTTTGAACTTGGAAACATTTCAATAATAAATGAAAAAGAAACCATCATGGAATAGCTCAATTAGTCAAAGAGGGTCTTGAGGTGCTTAAAGTGATGGGTTCAATCTATAGTGGTCACCTACCATTTTCTATGGATTTCGTTGACATCCAAATGTTGTAGGGTCAGGTGGTATGTCCCGCGACAATAATCAAGGTGCGGGCAAGCTGACCCAGACAGTCACATACATAAAAGAAGAAAAAAGAAAAAAAAGATAGGCATTCACATGAAAGAGCTCCAGCAGAAGAAGAAAAGCTAGAAAAAACTTAAAAGGACCTAAAACTGCACTTTACAAAGATCGCTAAAAAAAACAAACTAAAAACAAAGAACACAACCCTAACAACCATTAACACGGTCCATTAGGAATATAACATCACAAAGTGAACCTGATCTTGTGCTAGCTGCTCACCGTAGTTCAATTAGATAGGTCTCGTTTAATAACCATTTAGTTTTTCATTTTTTATTTTTGAAATTTAAGCTTGTATTTACTCAAATTTCTCTCAAGAAAATATTTATTTTAGCTTTCAAATTTTGGTTTGGTTTCAAAAAACATAAGTAATATATAGATATCAAAGTAATGAAAACTTTACGTTGGAAGGCTAAATTTTGAAAGCCAAAAACAAATAATCAAATGATTATCAAACATGATCTTAATTATTCTCTTTCTCGTTCACTGTAAATTTTTAATTTAAAAATGTTTAAATAACAAATTTGGTCTGTGTGGACTCGGATGATTACCTATGTAATCCCTAAATCAGAAAAAAGAGCGGTAGAAGTTTAATAAGTTCTAGTTATGTCTTTGAACTTCGATTTTCGTAGTCTCCAACCATCAAAACAAATGAACAAAATTGATAATGAAAACACATTCTCGAGTACATTGTTCGCACTCCCCTCCCTCGGTTACTACGTTATAACGAACTGAGCCCGGATTATTCGTTGGATGCAACAGGATAGAGTGGGATCACTGAGAGGAGGAATTGAGTTTCTAGAGCTGTGTGGGTTTGAGAAAATTGAAGGTGGTGAGTTCTTGTTTCTGCCCAGAGACAAGGTTGACAGGGCAGTCCTCAACTTAGCTGGCTCTGAGCTGGACTCTGCAATAAATAATCCCTTCTTTGGTGTTCTCTAATTTTATGTTACACAAAAAATATTTACACATATATATATATATATATATATATATATATATATATATATATATATAGTACCTGTTTTTAATTTTGCTGTGGATATAGTCCAGATTTGATGTTGATATTTTGTTATTTGGTGACAGTAACTGCAAAAGATATTTGGATATTGTTTTGGTGAATGGTGATGATGTCCTCTTTTATGGGTACTTTTTAGAGAATTTGCTCTCAATAGCATATTTTTGGCTCTTCATTACAATTGTAGCACATTTTTTAAAATAATTTCATTCATAACACATTTTGTCCAAAATTTCTATTCAATCATCATTACACTTCAATCGGCTCAATTCGTAGACTTTTGACTTCTATCAATTCAAGTGATAAACTTCATCAGTTTAACTGATAGACTTCTATCGATTT
>JBBMEF010039033.1:0-14420 GCA_037832685.1 Sicyos baderoa | reverse complement strand
TATATATATATATATATTTTTTTTTTTTTAAAAAAAACTCGCCAAAATTAAGATAAAAATTATAAATTTTGTTACATACAACCAATTCTCTAACCCTTGTCATAAAACCATATACCATGAACTTTAAATTTTTATTTTTCTTTTAATTGAAAGATATAAGCAATCTTAAGCCATGCTTAATCTAATCCTTTGTTTATTTGGAAAATTTTGATGTAATTTTTTATCTTCTCAAAAAACCCTAATGATATAAAACCGCTCAAAATCTTTACTCTGTGTTTCGTTTTCCTCTCTACTTGTTTTCCAAGCGCTCAGATCTCTCTCCTGGAAGCTCGATTCTCGTCCCTTCAAGTAGGTGCGTGTTTTCTTCTTCCTCTGATCTCGTGTTCTTCGTCCAATGATCCATTGACGATGATCTCTAAGTTCGGATCAATCCTGTTTTCTTCTGCTTGATCCGTAGGTTAGGGTTTTGCGGGGGTTTGATTTTGTTTCCTCCTTTTCCGTTTAGGGTTTAGTGATTTCGTTCGCCATTACTGTTCTTCCACGATTTGCTGGCTTTCTTCGCTCGAAGTTTTGTAGGTGTGCTTAGATTTGTCCCAAGTCTCACTGCGTGATCGTCTATTGCAACGATTGTATGAATCTGACTGTTTTTTTTTCGTATGTGTTATTAAGATGTCTATTATGTTGTATGCTCGATTTTCAGTTGATTTAACATGTAAAACCCACCTAATGGGTTGGTGGCGGGTTGGTTGGAGGTGATCCACTTCAAAGTCACTGTCACGGGTTCGATCCTGAAAATCGTTATTTGGCTCTCATTTGTTTGAGAGCAATAATAACTCTATGTAGGGTTTATGGTAACCATCATGAAGTGGCTCAATTCGTCAAAGAGGACCTTGAGGTGCATAAGGTGATGGTTCAATCCATGGTGGCCACCTACCTAGGATTTAATTTTCTACAGATTTCTTTGGCATTCAAATATTGTAGGGTTCGCGTGACATAAGTCGAGGTGCGCAAAAGCTGGTCCCCTCCCTAAATTTGAACTTCAAATAAAACATGTAAAACCCTAAACAAATGTTGATTTTAGTGATCCCTTAAACTTGTTGGCCAGTCGCTTCTTTTGGTATTTTTGGTTGGTAAATTTTGAACTAAATAATACATGGTTTGATTGTTTCTCTTGGATTACCGTCACATATCTATTCAACCTACAAGTAAGGTTTTAGGTGATTTCTTGTACCAAGTATTAGGATTTGCATTGGGCTGTGCTTATATACAGTATGGTCTAAATTATCGTGTAGATGGCGGCAACACAGGGAGACAGCTCTTCCCCCGCTCCCAGTGCCGAACTGGTTGGGAATGCATTTGTTGGGCAGTACTACAACATTCTACATCAATCTCCAGAATTGGTGCATCGTTTTTATCAGGATACGAGTTTGCTAAGCCGTCCAGATGTCAATGGAGTGATGACAACAGTGACAAGCATGCAGGTAAGCTTTTATGATATGTATATCCATGATAATCATACACGATATTTATGGAGAATAGTTATCCATTATTATTTTGTTTAATTTCGTTTTTGAAGGCAGGGATATGTATGAAGTTGTTATCAATCCTGTGGTGATTCATTTTTAGTTTTTATGTGAGATATTGCTCGAATTATTATGCATTTGGAATTTTTGGTTCATGAGCGAATTATCTATAATTCTATTTGGAGCACAAAGTTAAGAAATTGATTGTAGATGAAATGAAATATGGTTTGTGTAAATGCATACATGAGATCACAGGGAGAGATGGAAGTAGGCCAATTGTAAATGAACATGCTGCCATAAATATAATGGAAAACATTGTATTTTCTTTGTGAGGACTGTGGGGGTTCGCTTGAAAGTTATATTTATATCAAAATATCATTTCCAGTAATATGTATTCCCGGATTTAAAGAGAAACAGGCATTTAAGCATATTTGTGAGTTTTAAGATTTAGTCAATTTTTTTAATAGTAATTGTGTCTGTGGTAACTTACAGTTATTATGTTTTTGATTACCAGTGTCTGTTCATTGTTACTTGATGGTGAACCATGTATCTTTAAAGCTTATTGCAAAGAACTAAATTTTTCCTATTGACCTGAATTGATTGTAACTACATCCTATTGACGAGCGTTTCTTTTTTTATTGTCCGGAGAATTTAGCTTCAATTGTATGGTTAGCAATTAAAGTTCAATTTATGTGGTGACAGGCAATAAATGAGAAGATCATATCCTTGAATTATGAAGAGTATGCGGCAGAAATAATAACTGCTGATGCTCAGGCGTCTCATGAGAAAGGAGTGATTGTTTTGGTAACAGGATGCCTAACTGGAAAGGACAACTTGAGGAGAAAGTTTTCCCAAACATTTTTTCTTGCTCCTCAGGACATTGGCTACTATGTCCTAAATGATGTGTTAAGGTATGTTGACGAGGCCGAAGCTATTCAAAGTAACTCTTCTTCTGGTGATGCCAAAGAGAATATCACAACTGTTACGTCAACACCAGAACCAGGTACGTACTTATTTTTCCAGATACTATTAACATTGGTATGAGTTATTGCAGAATTGTGAAATAGCTTTCTGTTCCGTTTACAGAACCATCTCATGCTCCTAATCATATTGCTGTGGAACCTTCAATTTCATTGGAAGAGGAAGAAGAAGAGGTTTGTGATCCTGAAGTCTGTGATCCTGAAGTCTGTGATCCTTCCAGCAATGATGAAGGATCGGTGATTGAACAGGAAGAGGTTCCTGAGCCCCCACGTCAAAGTGAAAAAGAGATAGTTGTGACAGCAGATCCAGCCCCTCTTCCCCTAGAAGATGCTCCGAAGAAGTCGTATGCATCAATTGTGAGTTAGTTTTTCTTTCTGCAAGTTAAATCTTTTGATGCCAATTTTGTTTCAGACATTTAATCAGCTTACTTGATGTTGCGCAGGTTAAGGTGCCAAAGACAGTATCAGGTCCTGTTTATGTCACAGCTACACCTGTAAGAACAGCACCCCCTGTAAATCCTGATCAGTCAATTGGCCTTGTTAAACCCGCTCCAGTTCCCGATACTTCTGCAGCAAATGGTGACAATCTTCCTGAAAGTAGTAACCTTCATGAAGAAGGTGCGTATATATTTCTTAAGCACTTAATTTCAGTAAGCCATTTATATGTGCATTGCAAAACCAGAGTTCAGTTAAACAAAATAGTGCTTGAGATGTTATTTGCAGCCGCCATGTCATAATGGTGGTATGTTTACATTTACTTTGAAATGTAATATTTTGCTAATACTCATTACAGCCGAAGGTCACTCCATATATGTACGGAACTTGCCATTTGATGCTACAGTTGAACAACTTGAAGAAGAGTTTAAGAAATTTGGGCAAATTAAGCGTGATGGTATCCAAGTCAGGAGTAATAAGGTCCTATCCTAACAGAATGCCCTTCACATTTTCCCCTATGAATTGTAGTTATTATCATACTAATATTTTCTCTTTTTTTTTTCCAGCAGCAGGGATTTTGTTTTGGATTTGTTGAGTTTGAGCAATTGAGCTCTGTGCATGATGCACTTGAGGTAACAAAAGTTATAATACACCTTAACCTTCTTGTCGCAATTGTGATATTTTTTAATATATAGCTGCTCATCTATCACATCTTTCTCTATTTCTGTTAAGGAGCATGCTCTCTTCTGGATCTCTTAATGCCTCGTGTATATTTATAGTATATTATGTAGGTCCAGGGGTGCAAGGAAAAACTGCAGAATTGATAAAACCGTTTAAACCTATTGAAACTGCCCTTGGTTCAGTTTGTAACTGTTTTGGCTCATTAGGTTTGGGTTTGAAATAAAGAAACAATTATATTTGGTTGGTTTTGGTTGAATTATGACTAAATATAACTAAACCAACCAATTATTTTAATATTAGAAAATAGGATAAATAAGATTAGAGTCTTTTGAAGATCATGAGTTCGAGTCTTTGGGAGCTGCTACTTTTTGTGTAAACTACATTAGCTATGTGGTCCAATTCCAGGACTTACATGTGCTTTCTCAGTTTAGCAGCCTAAGCTCGCTCACCACTGTGAAACAGAAATTCGAACCAAACAAACTGCCAGTTCTCGGTTTGGGCAGTTTGATTACAATAGAAGTTGATTTGGCTTGGTTCTCTCTTTTTCCTTTTATATTTTGACGGTTTGGTTTTGGTTGTGCACTCAAACCAGGCCGAACAAAGCTGTTAACATCTGCTAAAATTGGAAGGATACAGAGAACCATTTTATGATTATATTATCTATCTTATCCAAAAATTAGATTTTTTTTTTTTTGAAACAAGGTAACCACGCCCGTCCCTAGACCAGGCACCGGAGACATCGAAGGAATTATCCAAAAATTAGATTTTTTAGTGGAGAGAGTATATGATCTGTTTTACCAGGAAAATAACTAAATTAGGGTTGCACTGAATTAGGAGTATTGTACCTTTGGCCGTTAGGATTATATGCAGTATCATTTGGATTCCTTGAGGGTTCTTTTTTCGTTTTTCCTATCAATGTTCGTTTCTGTCAAAATTTTATTTGGTTTGAATCTATGAATGAATTGTGTACTGCACTGATATGGACCTATGGTTATATTTGTCTTGTTTGTTTCTTTGTTATTTTCCTTGCTAGTATGTTTTACTTAAGTATTAGATGATGCGTCCTCATATTCCGTGTCCTCCATCCTAGTTCGTCGGTTTTTCTTCTTGACTTTCTTATGTGTCCTCCATCCTATTTGCATGTTGCATACTTCCTTTGACTACAAAGTAGATTTAAAAAAAAAAAAAAAAACAGGGAATGTAAATTGAAGCATTTAAAAAAAAAGTTCCTCAATATGATTCGGTTTGACTACAGATGCTTGACAGTGATATTAAGAAACATTTGTAACTATGATGATTTACTATTCAAATAGGCATTCGCCGAGTTATTTCTATGAGTCAGAAAAGTTGCACCTTCTATATTTAACCATCATTTTTGGATTACTTTTCTTTTCTAGCATATTATATCTGATATTTTCAACTTAGGCTTCACAATCCTAGGGGTGACTTAGTGGTCGAAGACTTGAGCTTTGAAAGTGTGCTCTCCTTAAAATTTCAAGTTCGATATTCATCTATGACATTAATTTGTAGATATCTCTTGCGTCTCCATCCCTTTGATATCTCTCAGTGCTTGACCCAAGAACGAGCGTGGTTAACCCTGGGTATAGGGGAGCAAAGCTCTGATTTTCCAGTTTTAAAAAATAGTTAAATTTAATGCCACATTTTTATTTTGATATTTGTGAGTGTTAGTCAGCTTGCACACATCTCGACTATTTTCATGGGATATACCGTTTGACCCTACAACATTTGGATGTTAAGGAAATCTATATGAAAGTAATTTTTAGGTAGTGACCATTGTGGATCCCACAACCTTTTAGTTTTTAATGTTCTTTTGACTTACTAGGTTACCCATGTGGTTATCGTCATAACATCATAACCACATTGGTTTAGTACAAGCTCATGTCAGTAAATTTACCTCATGAACAGTTCACATCTATCATTTTCTTTTTGGGGAAGAAATCAGCAAGCTTGTTGGTAGAGGCTTGAGGTCTCCTAAATATACTCCCTTAGACGTCTTAGGTCGACTAAGCTGAAATGAAGACGACTAAGCTGAAATGTAAAATCTCTCGTCTCCCGAATTCAAGCTTTGAGATGAATGCAGGTGCTCCCAAATATGTAGTGGGGAAAAGTTCTGATTTCTGGTTATAAAAAACAGTGCTTGTTATTCTAGCATTGTAGCATTGTAGAGAGAAAAAAGGTCTACCTAGTTTGCTACTGTTAAGATGCTTTATGGTTAGTATTTGGCATGAAATATTGGGTTTATTATACCCAGGGATAGGGCCTAGGGGAGTAGTAATGAAAAACCTTCTATTCAACCAGGAGGTTCTAGATTTCAACCTACTTGAACTTGAAGTTGCTTGTCTATGATAAAATATGGTTCGCTAATGTTGTAGGCTAGACAATAATTTTTTATCTTGAAGTTGGGGGCTCATTTGGATGTGGAGCCCAAGGTTTTCTTTACTTTGGTAGACGGTGATTTATATATCAGCTGTTTTTCCCCTTACAAAAGATACCTTTGATACTCTGGAATCACGCTCATTACATTTCATTGGACTATACGATACACACGTTAACCATTATATATTTTTCGTTTTTTTGTGGATTGAAGTATCAAGTATTATAATGTTATGAACATTTTTTGATAATGGGCAATGGCCAAAATTTATATTCTTAGGTTATTATGAGGGTTAAAGTAAATATGTTTCCTTTCTCTTTTTTTTTTGATCGAATATATATGTATGTATATTGTTTTTAAAATTTCCTTCGTTAGTCGTGGAAATGGTTACTCATTTTATATTTTTGCTCTCTCTTTTCGTGGACTATACTGTCCTTGAAACTCTTTTGGATTTGATATTGCTGGTCTGACTTTTCTTAATTCAATAACACTAGGCTTCGCCAGTCTTTATTGGTGATCGTCAAGTTGTTGTCGAGGAGAAGAGGACTGCCACTCGAGGTGAGCTCGCATTTGGAGTTTACTTTTTGTTCTTTCTTTTTTTGTTTATTGGTATGTTAAGATTGACTCAGTTAATACAAGAGCTGATTATGTTAATCAATTTGATTTTATTCAGTTAGCGGGAATGGGAGAGGGAGGTACATTACAGGAAGGATGGGCGGTTTCCGCAATGATAATTTCAGGCCAAGAGGGAACTACAGTGGTGGTGGCAGAGGCTATGGAAGAAACGAATTCAGAAACCATGGCGAGTTCTCGGGACGACCACGGGGTGCGACTGGACGCAATGGGGAAGGAGGTTATCAGCAGCGGGCTAACCAAAACGGAGGCGGAAGGGGAGGAGGTCGACAGGGTGGGCCAAACCGCAGTGCAATTCCGGGTTAAACAGAGAAGGAAAAGAGATAAGTTGACAATTTTTTGACAGTAAAATTCCTTTTTTGTTATTTATTTCTCTATGTTTTGGGATTTTGGCGTATTTGAATGTGGGGGCTGGTTTGGGGTTTGGGAAATGGTAGGGAATATTTACATTAATGGTGGTAGAAGAAACTCTGATGGTAGGGAATATTTACATTTATGTGAGAAAGGATAGTTTTGATTTATATATTTTTTTACCCCCTTTTACTTTTAGTGCTTCATAAAGCTGTACGACGTTAAAGCTCTTTGACGCAAGATCTTTTTGCTATTATTATTACACTATTATTTTGGGGTATATTCTTTTTTCTCTTTGTACCTTTCTCTTTAGGACATCTTGTGATTAATTAACCTTTAATGCAAAAATTATTGCATTTAGGGTATTTTTGTTCTTATTAACTCAAAAAATAACCTTTATTGATCATCCTTGTGAGGATTTTTTTTTTTTTAATATTTACCTTTGTTTTTGTTTCATGCGTCTAAGTTCTAGATTAGGTTATTTCGTTGTGTGCCTTTGAGTTTAGGTTAAAATTTTGTTTTGAGAAGTTGAGATTTTAAAGTTTTTGTTCTCTGTTTTGCTCAAGTTGAAAGATCAAATGCAGTTCATAGGCTAGAATTTGCTGAAATCAGATTACTGAATGATGTAAGAAAGTTAGCCATAGGTTTGGTGGATGGAGTTTTCTAACCCAACCCAAAAATTTAGGTCGGTCACTTTTCAACCCAACTCAACCCTTATTTCTTGTGTTGGGTTAGGCTGGGTTATCAGGTTCTTCAATAAATATAAAAGTAAACATTTTTTTGATATCATTCTCATTTGGTAGGTTGTACATTTGGGTTAAATGAATCTTTTGAATATGAATCTCTAATTTAAAATATATATATTTTTTTTTAAAATAATTCAAAATAAATTATGGCCAAATGTAAAATTGGTGATAAAAATTAAAATGTAAAGTTGATTTTATAAATAAAGAATAATTTATTCTAAAAAGTTAAATTAAAATGTTGTGACCAACTTAATAGAAAATGACTATAAAAATAAAAACGGAAAGGATTTGGAAAAAGTGGAGACAAAGATCAACCTGATCTTTATCTACAACGAGACTTAATTGTGATAAATTATATTGAGTATATATATATTTCGGTTCGATTCTGATTGAACCGAACCAAAAATTCACCAACCTTTTATTCAATTCTCCTTTTTTCAACTCGAACCTAACAAAAAAAAAGGGGGGTTTATAGAAATATGTCAAATTGATAAAAAATTAGCAACCATAATCATATATACTAAGCAAATTTGAAAAAAATTAGCAACTATAATCATATATATGGTATAAAGTAATACTTTTTATACTTAATAATTAATACATAATATAATAATAAGTATTATTTATATTGTATATTTGACCATGGATATTAATATTTTTAAATTTGCTTATCGAGTACAATTTTCCAAAAAAAAAATTCTCAACTCTTACAATTCATTTATGCACCCCTAATCGGGGCATCAAATCAGAAGTTGTCATTTTGTTGTTGCATGGTAGAGAAACTATGAGATTTGGATTAAAAGTGGTTAAGAACTTTGAAAAGTTTTTAAAACCGTTCGAACTTTAAATAATGCTTCTAAAATATTCTTTCCAAAGTTTTGTTTTGAAAGTATCCTTAAATTTTTTAACAAAAAAAAAAATATTCTTGGCCTTAATAAACATTAATATATAATTTTATCGTTAATTTTTAATAAAAATGTTAAAATTTTGTTTCAAAAACTATAAATATTATGACTATAAGTACTTATGTTACTGTTAATCATTTAATTTAGGGAAAATACCTTTTTTGTTTCTAAGTTTGGTATCTAATTTTAGTTTAGTTCCTATGTTTTAAAATTGAACATTTTTCCCTCAAGTATAAAAGTAAACTAAAAACACACTAAAAATAAACATTATTGAAATATTAGAGATAAATGTATTCAATTTGAATCTTATGACAAAAGTGAAACTACATCTTAAACTTAAGGACTAAACCTTTACTTAATTGAATTGTTAGTCTTATGGTTGAGATAAATGTTTATAGATGGTTCTTTATCATTTATTTTATGTATTTGTCATTTTTTCATTTGTCTATCGATACATAAAAAGTTATTGAATGTTAGCTCAAATTAGCTAGAATATTTTTTAAAAGCATAAAAATGTAGTATTTTTTGATTTGTTGTACTATTAGTTGTAACCGAATGACTCAATAACGCGTTAATTATCTTGATTGGTATTATTCAATTTCAATTTCATTGTCACGAATTCGAGCATAGAAATAGTGCCCTAGGATTTGTTAGTCATCTCTCCCAATTTATACTCAAAAAATAAAATTTAAAACTTCTAACTTCTAACTTAAGTTCAATTTAGGGTTGTTACCTTCCTATAAATTTATTTCTATTTAAGAGTGCAGATGTTTTTTTAAAACAAAATTATAACAATTTCCATCCAACTTGAAAGACAATGTTATTTTTTAACATTTTTCAAACTTTAGGGGTACTTTGATACATACATCATATTTTTATATATATATATCCATGATTGTCTGTGCGACTAACGTCACAGAACATACCGTCTAACTCTACGATATTTGTATGTCAAAAAAATTCATAAGAAATTAATTGTTAGGTAAGTGGACACAACTATTATAATTTAACCATAGAAGATAGAAAATGAGCATCCACATCTTAAACATGAATAAACCATTTTATTCGGTCTCAAGAATTGATACTGTTTGGTATTGATTTTAAAATAAGCTAAAACACTCTTATTTACAAATTTGCCACTAGAAGACATGACTATTGAGCTTTAAAACCGTGTCTTTAGGCAAGTGAAAGAAAATAAAGAACACAATGTATACTTTTTTTAAAAACCAAAAAATCAGAGTCTAACCACATCCATACCTAAGTTAGTAACTAAGAGACATCGAAAGAATAAAAACATAGGAAGTATGAGTTTCAAATCTATATGATTTGCACAATACTAAACCCAATGAAATGGGAGGGTTTGCATCAGGCCAGAAGGCAGGTATTTATGGGTTGGATACCACTAGGATTTTGGCTCAACAAGTTTACAATTTTTAAAGTGAAAATTCTAACTACTAAGTTCCAGCATTAGAAGCATCAAATATTGTAGTAGTATTTATATGCAAAAACATGATTGCAAATGGTTGTCACTACTACAGAGGAAAAGTAACTAATTGAAGATTTAATTTACATTTTCTACCAAAGTCCTAAAGTTATCAAAGATAATCATGGTCTGCAATAAAACCCTATTATAATTATGAAGCCTTCATCTTTGCTATTTCTTCAAGCAAAAATCTAGATTCAGCAGCAAAGTCAACTGGAGCAACAGACCTGACAGTGATCCTTTGTCTCTTCTCATTGTTGTATTCATTCTGAGAAACACTAACTCTAAATAAATGGGGAGCCCAAGTGGCTTCTTTGAGTTTCAGCTGATATGAATCCTCCTCTCCAATCTGCAATTAAATATATATATAAAGAAAATGTCACAACCAAGTTTTTTTTTTTTCTTGTTCTCAATGTCATGTTATTGTAGTTTTTATTTAGTTCAACGACCTTGCTGAGCTATTGCTCTTGTTGGCAAGCTCTTGTATAGTTGTATTATAAGGTTCATTACCTGTGATTTGAGCTGTTCGAGCTCATCGGCTGAGCATCCAATAATCCTCTCTGCTTCATCATTGAAGGTGGAGACCCAACCTTCACCACTTGCATCAGAAACTCTCACAGCCATTATGTACCTTAAACTGCATTCTTCATCGTTTTTCTGACAGCTTTCGCACCAATATCCGGATCCAATAGCTTCCGTCACCTTCTTGTTGCACGTTCTACATGCCCGATACCACATTGTTTGATCAGGCTTGATAAAGCTGACATGTGCTCTGATGCTGAAGAACATGGGCTGTTGAGATAATAACATCATGTTATTCTTGCTAAATAGATAGAAAACTTAAATACATGTACAAGGTTGACATATTTTCATAGGATTCATAGTTGTGTTCTTCCTATATGTTTCACTTTGTTTAATTCAAAGGTTATATATGTTACCTTCTCTTCTCCCAGTGATTTATTTTGGAGTATATGAGACAGGGAAACCCGGTCCGAGTACATGGACCTCGACCCACTCTTGGATGAAGGGCTCAGGCCAGAACTCACAGACGCCATGGATATGGCTTTTCCTTCAGAGTCGTACCTGAACACAGACAATAAAATGGATGATTATTATTTAATACGACTATAGTTAATGATTATTATGGCACAACCAGAAAAAGCATTTTGTAAACTCACCAGGATCTGAGCTGATGTGCTTCATTTATGTCAGGATTGATTAAAATTGAGCTTCTACTTATTGTTGACAAAGATACACCTGCAGTTATAAGCAAATTATATGTTAGGAAAAAGTTTGCACCTTTCCCAATCAGACATTATCTCCTCCTAAAAAATCTACATCCAAACAAGTTTTTACTAACTTCTCATTTTTACCTTTAAAAATAAATCTCATTTTTAACCGTCCATGTATAACTATTTAATCATTTCTAAACACTCATTCATTCCAAATTAATCAAAATAACTCATATTTAACCACTCATTTTTAATCATTTCTTTTTTAACTACTAAAAATAACTACTCATTTTAAATCTACATCCAAATAAGATTTTGGCTACAATTCTCAATTTTTTAATTACTCAATATAACTCGTCAAACTAAAACCTACTTAAATATGTCAATACCTTGAAAATCTCCAACTCTAAGATACTTCACTGCAATTATAGGAGATTGATCGGCAATATCAAGTAACTCCTGCCCCAAAGTGGTCGCAAGATCATTCCACAAAGATATCACAACTGTCTTTTTTCTGCAAGTTGATACACACAACTTTAATATAAATGATGCAAAGAGACAATATGATATTCATCGATGAGAATCGTCTACTCACGTCTCATCAGCAATGGTTATATCACGTTTTGGTGCAGTCTCGTTGTTGATTTTCCTTCGAATGCTCATTGTAGGAGAAACGCTTTGAACAACTCCAATAACATCTGTCAGTTGCAAACACATGAACTTTACTTTATTAGTAAAACAACATACAATGACAGGTTAACTGGGCTGGGATAGGATTCTTACCAACAAGCTCTTTTCCATTCACGTGAGGACCCAACATGTCAATCTTGACAAAATTAAATTTTGTTTCAGGAACGAAAACAGCTTCATTGCCAACCTCGTCTACTTGAGAATTCACATTTAAAGTCATTTCATAGTCATTTTGAACTGTCTTGAACCTCTTGTTGGCAACTTTCAAAGTTCCCTTGGAAATGTAATATACTTTGCCTAGTGTAAATTTCTCATAAAACTTCCTTGCAGCTTCATTAAACATCGTTGCCTGTATTTGAGTACCCTGAACCAAAAGAACCAAGTAACTTTACTTAATATCAACATGTGACTATAAATGATAGTAATTCAACAAATCAGCACTTTGCTTACATCTTCATCTGTCAACACCACATTGAAAACACACCCTTCTCCTTGAGCATTCTTGTAGGTACGCAGGTTTCCCTTGTCTGTAACATGGACTTTGATGGTCCAATCTCCTTGGTAAGGATTTAAGTAAACAAGTGGATGAACTCGCCTTGTCATCGACATCCGTGCAGGTGGTGCCATACTGTTTACAGAAAACAAAAAACATTTGGATATCAGTATTTACACACAAACTCACAGAACTTAGCAACTAATTCAACCAAATCCTCTTTGCAATAAGCATACTCACTTAGTACGCTGCTCGAGTACAATCTGCGCAGCTGATTTGGCAACCAATTCTTGCTTTGGTTTTAATAGAATTCCAGCTCCAGTATTAATAGCACTCTTATCATCAAACTGTTGCTTCGGTTTCAAAACAATACTTGCTTCCTCTTTCTTAATCTCAGTTTTTACCTCCTTATCTAGAGCAGGAGAAACCACCTCACATTTCGTCACAATTAAATACCTGATGTTGCAAGGCACCATATATGACAAAATCAGAACAAAGCATTGAATAACATATGAAATTAGGAAACCTAAAATTGAATGATAGTACTCACTTTTCTGGCTTGTTTGGGATGTCATTGAGAGAATAATCAAGAACACAAATTAGACCGAGATTTTGAATGTTTCCGGATATGACCTTGGACGTAAGGTTTGATGGAAGAATAGCCTTCAACTTCATATCTCCATCAGAAGCAGTAAACCTAAAAGTGAAGAAACAGACCATATAGCTATTCAATCATCGCTCTCAGGTACCAACAGACAAAATCTCAATCTCTGGCATGGCAATTAACTAACATTACATGTTCTTGTAAGAAAATCGAAACACATACATACCCTATATTACAAAAATGACAAAAACACTAAGATCTAAACCAGAGTTTCAACCTTTAACAATATGAACTAGGACTACACAAAACTAAGGTTATAACCGAGAATCTCAGCCTGCTACAGCGAGAATAAGCAAACAACTGAGTGCAAATCAGAGTTCATACAAGATTAAAGAAACCCTAATCTTCAATCACCAACACAATCGCTAACACGAGAATTAACTTAGAGTGCGTGTTCTTGTCACTGAATCTAAATACATACAAACTTACAACACAAACACAACAAAAGAACACTAAGATCTAAACAAGAGTTTCAACTTCTAAGTTCCATAAAAGTAAACATAAGAGCTCATTAGTGAATCACTTAAATTCGGTGCGTTTTTGTTGGATTGTTGTTCCATTTTCATAACAGACTACATCAAACTTAGGTTACAACCAAAGAGAATCACAGACTACCAAAGCGATCATAACTAAACAACAGATAACAAATCAGAGTTCATAAAAGATCAAAGAAAACTCACATGTAGCGATTCCCGGTCGCCTTGAGATCGAGGACCTGAAGAACGACTTCGGGAACATCGGAGGACGAATCCGGTGACGGATTGGCCAAAATCTTCGAAATTCCGGCCAGAGTTGGTGTGTTCGCCATTGCTCGACGGTAGATTGATGAGAAAAAACTAGGTCAAAACTCCGATAGAGATTCCGGCGAGACGATGAAGAAGAAGAAAGGATTTGAGGGCTTTGTAGTTGTGGGATTCAGAGCGGGAAAAGGGTTTTTGGGTCTTTGAAACTCAGAAATGATTCGTCGTTTTCGCGGCAAAGATTTTTCCGATTTTTTTTGGCGGGTTAATATTGTTTTCGCGGCTGAGTGTTCGTAATTACCGTTTTACCCTTTTGGGCGGCCCACTTGGTTATCACTGGGAAAGGAAGGATATTTTATCCCACTTTAGCCCACTTGGTTATCACTTGTTATTTTTTGGGAAATGGTAGTATATGTCTAAAAATTGAAACTATCTCTAGGTTGTGTCTTCACTTTTTTGGCATTTAAAT
>JBBMEF010039002.1:0-14422 GCA_037832685.1 Sicyos baderoa | reverse complement strand
TCTCACAAATATCCCACATTGGAAAGTGGGAGAGTCCAACATCAATATAAAAGAGATATGGGTTACTCCTCTCATTATCAATTGGTTTTGAGGTGGAACCCCATGTTCTCTCACATTTTTATCCCAAATGTCATCAATAAGATAATGTTTCTTTTCATATAGTGATCAATAAGATAATGTTAAATATTATATTCGAGATCAAAAAACCTTGGAATAACAAAAGCGAATATTAAAGTAATCGTACATCAATAATTATTGAGACATCATAAAGAGTAGAACACAAATCAGAACGAATCTTAACAATGTAAAGTTGAAATTGAATTACTATCTTTTAATCTTAAATTTAAATAATAAATTAAAAACACACGCACAAGCTGGTCAATGCTCTATTCTATTTTAGTATAGTTAGCAAATATTAAAGTAATTAAATATTAGTTTATCATATTTGCCAATCTCAACAGAATTCAAATACATACTAGCTTTTTTTGGTACAAATTGAGACCACGAGAATTACAATACCGATTCTAGAAATCAAACCCGTAACCGTAGAGTGGAAATAGATTAACACCAAATCAGATTACCAATTGCGTCACCAACTCATTCGGATAATTTACATTCATCATTTTTTAGTTAATTCCAAATTTTTGAACCAAATACTTATTTGAAATTTTATATTCTGTTATCATATTACTAAATATGAAATTTTAATTGAATAGGTCTGTGACGCAATAGTTTCATTATTTGGTTGTAAACCAGTTCAACACCACCGTCACAGGTTCGATCCTTGTAATCAATATTTGTAATCTCCTCTCCAATTTGTACTTTAAAAAACTAAAAATAAAATTTTACCTCAAAATCAATTAATAATATCAAATTTAAAGTTTAAGAACTAAAAAAAATATTGAATTGTGATTAAGAAATTGTTTTATTTTAGTTAACTCCATGTTTATCATGAGATCAAATTACAAGTTTTTTTTATTTCAGGTACTCATAATGATCATACATGGAGTCCAAATACTAACCTTCAGTGCATTTTAAGTTATGTATATATATTAGATAATGTGGATATTCATCACAAAACCAATTAAAAATAATGAGATTACACTATCTTATAAATGCTTAGATACTTTTTTTTAAGTGAGACAATTTGTGAGATTCTAACCACACACCTTAACACTAATTTCTAGCATTTTATACAATCCAACAAAATACAACCATTCAAAATAAATTCTTGCACCTAAACTCCCCCTTAGATGCAATTAGGTTTTGTGATTTTTCTTTTTGTTTCCTTCAAACAATTATAGTTAATTGAATATCTATTTTGAATAATATTCGAATTAATCTTTTAGGGTGCGTTTGTTTTTTGGATATGAGGAGTTGTCTCTTCAAAAACCCTTTGTTTGTACCGAATGGGTTAGTGGCGCAATGGTTTCATTGTTTGGTTGTAAACCAGTTCAATACCAGTGTTACGACTTCGATCCTTGGAACCGATATTTGTAATCTCCTTCCTCCAATTTGTACTCAAACAAAAAAAAAACTTTTGTTTGTTTTTTTGTTGTAAAAAAACACTTTTAATCAATCTTCAACCCCCTCTATCAAATCTCACATTAAACTTTATTAAACTTCACATCAAAGTTATCACTCAACCACTATTAACCATAATCTTTGAACAAATAGAACTTTGATTTCCAAACGAATAGTTAACTACTCAAAAGTACTATTAATCCCTGCTTTCCCCTCCACTTCACTTCACTCTTTTGTACTAAAAACAAACACTCTTATACATTGTTAAATGTACGGATCAAAAAATTTAAAAATTGTAATTTAAAGTTGAATGTGATAGAATATACATAGGCATTTTTAGTAAAAGTTATTTCTGATATGAGGTTTATTTCATTTGTTGCACTCTCATTGTCACCAACGTCCACTTTACACCTCAACATCTTTTGTGTTCTTTTCTTTCATTTCCTTGCACTTACTTTATCTTTACCATCTCAAATTCTTTCTTATTCCCACCTTATTATTCCTTATTCTCGCAGCTTAGGGTTCATCAATGCAAACGATTCCCTTCCCCATCTTCGATCTATCTTTTGACGAATATTTGCAACTTGGTCTTTATGCGACTGGAATATTCAACATTTTATTTTATGGATGTTTCAATCTTCGGCATTATTGAAGGCTCACAAGCTCTTTATTTTTCATGATGGTACTGATGTAAAGACCCGACCCGAAAACGGTCCTAAACCTAGGTCTTTAACTCAATGCATGTCTTAAAATCAAAAATATGTAAGAATGTCATCCAGATTCTAAGTCAAAATCAGTCAACACAAAAACATTCAAAAGACATTCATTTCATTAAAAACAATAAAACTCCTTGAAAATTGTCCCTGTTTCCAAGCACCTGTTTCAAGCAAATTCATTTCGAACGTTTTTCCTGGCCAGAGAATTTAATAAAACAAACATCTTTATTTCATTTCAAATAGAAAACAACCGGATTTCCAGATATTCATTCTAAAATCCACCTAAGGGCTCTCTGTCCTATCTACATGCATTCAAGGTTCCAAAGATATAAACAAAAATAATTAAGACTCAGAGTTTCGCAAAATGGTTCCCATGATCAGCAACTCCTCCTCAACCATCATGTCGTCGACCCAAGCTACCTGGTGGAAAATCACAGAATAATGGTGAGTAACGAATTACTCAGTAAGAATCCCCAATCGGGGTACAATACGAAAGAAGCATTTAACCAAGCGATTCATGCAACCAACAACAATAACGACACTAAGAAGCCAACAGTGGTCGGTCTAAGAAGCATTACAAAAATTGCCTACTCGAGGACTTACTAAACTGCACATAAGGGTCTTATGAATACAACCAAACAGGAATAACAAGTGATGCCCATCGGGGTCTTACTTAAATACACACGGGATGCCCATCAGGGTCTTACTCCAACAAGCCCAAGGATGCCCATCGGGGTCTTATACCTGCTGCTAAGAATGCCCATCGGGGACTTACACCGGACACTAGGTTGCCCATCGGGGACTTACACCAAACATGTCCAAGGACGCCCAACATGATCTTACACCGGCTAAACACCTCATTGCCCATCGGGGACGTACACGTGCTAGCAAACTGTGACGCCCATCGGGGACTTACATACAGAGGCCCAAGCTAAAGCATTCTAAACACAACCTGAATCCAGATATACAGCTAACATACACATCAATAAGATAACGAAGACCAATAATAAACTCATCACATGAAACAAATCCTAACATGCTCCTACTACCACAATCACAGAACAAGATAGCGTAGATCAACAACGAATTACAAGACAAGGAACCAACATGATCAAGAACGGGAAACATGCCAGCAAGATTTGGAACTATGAAACATATCCACTCGATTAACATGGAAACATCACAGGAAAAATCACACGCTTAAATAAAACCTTAGTAAAGTCCACGCAACCTCGGTAAGGAATCCCTACCTGGATTGGGAGACAAACAAACAACGAGAATAAAACGCTCCTAGAGCTGCAGATCACCAAGATAAATATCACCTAACCAGAACAATCAATGAATAATAAATAAACAATAAAACAATCCAAAACCGCCCCAACAAGTAACCAACAACGAAACAGCGAGGCGTTACCCAACAAAGAAGTTGATTGTTGCCCGAGGTGTAGCTAAAAGATCAACCAAACAAGAAGGTTTCGACCTAACTATTAACATCTAAAAGAACCATTTAAGTCCAAAATTAACAACACTTTCAAACACTATTAATCCACAAAAATCAACCCACAAATTTACCCAACACCAAACTTAGCACGCTTGTCCAAACCCGATGAGGCACGAGGAAGCAAATCGAACGACGAACACACACTATAACAACATTATAAATCAGCCACAAAACTCAAAGGAACCAATGATTAAACACGAGATCAAACTAAGAACCTTACTCAAACTCTCGAACGCGACTGTCCAACATTTGGCGAAGCATGAAACCAACCAAAACTATGATACCCACCACGAAAATCCAACAACAACGCCTAACACCAAAACCCACAATTTACCACAGTTAGAAAACCTCAAAACATCGACCGATTAACAACAGAACAAGAAAACACCTTGCCTAAAAAGGAAATTGAACAGATCGGACCCAATACGAACAAGAAACTACGACTGCTAGGTGGGGCTGAGGCGTCGTCGAACAAGGGCTGCTCACGACCTGCTCGCGCGCGCCTGGCTGATGCGTCGAGCTGTTGTGGTGTCGGCTGCAGGGACGCACGCACGAGCTGGGCGGAGGCTGTGGAAGACACGCGACCTTAGGCCCCGTTTGATAACGTCCATTTGATTTTTTGTTTTTTGTTTTTGAAATTTAAGCCTATTTACACTCAAATTTACTACAATGTCTTCCACCCTTCCTACAATATATCCATCTTTCCTTAAGAAAGTAGGAGAATACTAACCAACTTTTAAAAAAAAAAAAAAAAAAAAAGTAGTTTCCAAAAGTTTGTTTTTGTTTTTAAAAGTTGTTAGTATCCTCCTACTTTCTTAAGGAAAGATGGATAAATAGAAGGAAGTGTAAAAGACTTTGTAGTAAATTTGAGTGAGAATAGGCTTAAATTTCAAAAACAAAAAACAAAAAACCAAATGGTTATCAGACAGGGTCTTAGTTTTTTGTTTTTGGTTTTTGAAATTTAAACCTACAACAACTATCTCATTATATATTTTTTGTTACTTTGATACCTACATCTTACCTATATTTATAGAAATCGAATTAAAATTTGAAAACAAAAAAAGTAGCTTCCAAAAGCTTTATTTATTTATTTTTTGAAAATAATTTGTTTTTGTGTTTGAAAATTGGTTAACATTTACGTACATTTACCGAGGTTGCAAATTGGCCCCATACATTGTAAGAAGTTTGATAATCAATTTGTAAGAAGTTTGAATAAAAATAGACTTAAATTTCAAAATCAAATGATTATCAAATTGGCTTAAATAAATGTTTCTCACTTTTGCGTTTCTTTCTTCTTCTCCATTAGAACATCTTTATAGTGATGTATGGGGCCAATTCGATTAATGGTCAATGCTACTTTGTTTCAACTGTAGATGATTTTTCTAGATATACCTAATTTTTCCTATATCATATCTGTCTATTGTACCTTATGTTTATTTCATAAGCAAAAGGAAAATTGGGTGAGAACTCTTCTTTGGCTTAAATAAATCACAAATGGTTTAATTTGTTACCATTCTAGACGTAAACATATATTCTATAATTAATATAAGATAATTAAAATATTTGATGCCATTAAAAATAGAGTTCTAGCTATATCTTGGAAATTATTGGTCAAATCATCATTTCCATGGTTAAACAAAAAATTAAAATTAAATAAAATTAAAACTAAAACATTTTATAAAGAACCTCATTTAATAATAATTCTCTATTTTTGTACTATTGATGTAGAAAGGACACCACCTGCCATTAGCAAGCAATTGTTCATTCTTTTTCCTTGCACCTTCACCTTCCCATGGTTGATAAGAAAAAAAAACACTTCTAATTATGGATATAAAAAGTACTCAAAATTGGTTGAATATTTATATTCCTCCCTTTAATGAATGAACTTGTCTCCCACTTATTTCCTTCTTTTTTATATTCCACTCTTTAAAACATGAATTGTTTGAAATGTCATTATACAAAATTTTGAAACTTTCATATCGATGTATTTTGTACGCGACAATAATATTTAGTTTTTCTTCAAGGCAATTTTTGAAATGTCTAATTCATACTAGTTTCAGTAACTTCTCATGACTGTATAAGAATATATAAATATGTCACTAAGTGGAATAACTCAATGTGTCCATATCTTTTTGGAAAAAAGTATATATAAGACGGCTATTAAATAGTATGAACATTTATCTCAAAACTAATTAACACTAGTAGAAAATCGAGTATCAATGATAGATATAAAATTTAGATTTTTAAAAACACGGAGAATTGATGACGGGTTTTAAAAAATGTCATTTATCACTGTCAATGGTAGACATTGCCCGCCAATGATACCCCACTATCAAGTCATTCTCTTTATGTTAACATCAATCTCTTGTTAAATGTGAGAGTGAATTATCTCGATCCAACTGTTATGACCTAGATCTTCGGGTTAGGGTTGGGTTCCCGGGTTATGTTATTCTCATTTTTCTTTCTAATATTCAATTTATAAGATCTTAAATAGGTTAAAAATGCAAGATATATATTATACTAACCTATTACATATCTTATTAGTGAATATTCTTTTTTTAGAAGGCTTACAAGTATGCTAAAAATATATCTTATTAATTTATCTTACATACACAAACATAATATGTATATTATTATTAGTTCGGGTTCGATTGAGTTGGGTTGAACGAGCAAAAAATTAGTCAATCCAAGAACTAACCCAACCCAACAAAAACTATAAAATCATAACCCAACCCAACCCAAAAAAAATATAACTCATCCTAACCCTTACAGTTTGGGTTAAGTATAGTCTGGGTTACTCGGATTGACAGTTTTTTTGTACACTCTTACCAGCTTGCATGATAAAGAAACTAAAGATAATTCATGTAAAAAGGACTCTTACTTCTTGTGGCATAAAAGACTAGGTCATATATCTAGTGAAAGAATGAAGCTATTAGTAAAAGATGGTGTCCTCACAAACCTAGACTTTACTAATATTACAAAACTTGTCTTGATTGTAATGGAAAAACTATGAAAAACACAAAGAAAATAGCCACAAGATGTACCCAACTTCCTTGAAATAATAAATACAGACATTTGTGGACCTTTTGATATTTCAAACTTTTGAACGAGAGAAATATTTTATCACTTTTATCGATGATTATTCACGTTATTGTTATCTTTACATATTTCATGAAAATTTCAGTCTGTGAATGTTGTACAAGTAATCATTATTGAAGTCGAAAGGCAATTAGAAAGAAAAATGAAAATTATTAGATCAGATAGAGGTGTTGAATTCTATGGAAGGTATGATGAATCAAGACAACATCATAGACCTTTCGCTAGACGTCTCCAAAAACTTGGAATTGTTGCACAATACACAATGCATGGATCTCCATGGCAGAATGGTGTAGCTGAAAGACAAAATCGTACTTGTATGAAAAATGGTTAGATCAATGATCAGTCATGCTAATTTACCTATATCCTTATGGATGGATGCATTGTTTTCATCTTAAATAGGGTTCCAAGTAAGTCTGTTACAAAGACTCCTTTTGAACTTTGAAAATGATGGAAATCGAGTTGAAGACATCTCCAAATTTGGGGTTGTCGAGCTAAAGCTAGATTTTACAATCTAGATGAAAAGAAATTGGATTTTTAAGACAATCATTGGTTATTTTATTGGTTACCCAGACAATTCCAAATGATATAGGTTTTATTTTATTGATTCTCTTGTTTCTAGGAAAGATTCTCTTAGAATTATCATGATATTAGTAACTCATTATGATCTCGAGTTACATCAAATGGATGTGAAAACACCCTTTCTAAATGGAGACTTAGAATAAGATAGAAGTTTATATGCGTCAGCCTGAAGGCTTCATAATTGAAGGGCAAGAAGACATGATCTCTACAAACTTAAGAAATCAGTCTATGGACTGAAACAAACTAGCTTCTAGACAATGGTACCTAAAGTTTCATGAAATCATTACTGCTTTCGATTTCATGGAAAATTTAGTTGACGTTCTATAAATATCTCAAGATCAGTGGGAGCAAGTTCATAATTTTTGTTTTGTATGTGGATGACATATGTTTACCTAGTAGTGCTTTTGGTCTGCTACGTGAAACTTAAGACTATCTCTCAACAAATTTTGAAATGAAAGGTATGGGTGAGGTTTCCTATGTGATAGGCATAAAAATATTTCGTTATGGATCACAAAGACTTATAGGATTGTCTCATAAAGCGTATATCGATAAAATTCTTGAGAGATTTGGCATGAAGAATTATTCCTCTAGTCATGTCTCACTACATAAAGGAGACAAACTTGTTCTTAAGCAATGTGTTGTATTATGCTTTGAACGCATTGATGACCCTGCATTGATGACGCATTTAACATTTCCGCATTTTGTCGCATGAACGCATTCTTGTGCGCGAGTGCGTTCTGCATTCCCTGACCGCATCCGCATCAACATCTGTCTCCGCATCTGCATCAACATATGTCTTTGCATCCGCATCAGCATTTGTTTCCGCTCGCGTTTCTGATTAAGTTTACGCATCTGTAAATAGGGTTTAATGAGGGTGCATATATGCACCCTCATTAAACTCTAACCGTTTATGACATTCATTTGTCTAGTTTTGTGTAAACTTTGTAATCCGACGCTCCTCTGAATAAACGTGTTCTCCCTCTCCGCCTATGGATTAGCTAACACAACGTTAGTGAACCACGTAAATCTTTGTGTGTGCTTTCTGCTCTTCTCTACGTTCACGTTTTCTTACTATTTGTTTTTGTCTTCGTTTTGATTGGAGATTGTCGATTTCATAACACATTGTCCTATGGAACTAGAAGAAATGACCAAATATCCTTTTGTATCTCTTGTAGGGAGCTTAATGTATTCACAGGTTTTTACAAGGCCTGATATTAGTCATGCGGTCGGTATGTTGTGTAGATTTCGAAGTAACCTAATAACCAATCATTGGAAAGCTGCAAAAAAACATATTGAGATACCTAAAAGACATAAAGAATTATATGCTCACATATAGATATTATGAAGTCACCTACAGCCTACAAGTGACTGGTTATTCAAACTCAGACCTAACTAGATGTCCTAACACAAGGATTTGCACTCTTGGTGATGTGTATCTATTATGTGAAGGTGCAATATCATGAAGAAGCAAAAAAAAACAAATAGAGTTGCTTTTTGAATCCACTATGATGGTTGAATATGTTGCATGTTATGAGACTTCAATTCATGGAACATGGTTGCGTAATTTTGTCTCATAGTTTGGCACTTTAAATTTATCTCTAAGTCATTAATCGTCTATTGTGACAATGAAGCTGCCACATTTTCTCCAAACATAGGATAACCAAGGGTTCAAAACACATGGATCTAAAATACCTATTACTAAAGAAAGATATTAAAGTAAAGAAAATTGTTGTAGAGTCGATAAGTACAGCCTTACAAGTGGCAGACATATTTACCAAAGAGCTTCCTACAATGACTTTTCAGGGACATACTGAAAGCATGGGTCTTGCAGATAATTCTTAAATTTTTATATATCATTTAATTTAACTCTCCTACACATGCATGTATAAGGGAGCCCTACCTTTTGGGTATGTGACACCATTGGGTGCCACAAAAATTTCTTTTATTAATGAATTTATTAAAAAGTAGTGATATTTTTGTGGAACTCAATGATGCCACATACCTAAAAGGTAGAGCTACTCTACACATGCATGTGTAGGGAAGTTTTACTCTTAATTTTGTACTTACACATGTCAATTATTGAGCTCTTACTATTTTTCTTTACATCGACTATTTATGTTTCTCTAATGTGTACACACATTTATGTTAAGATGATAACATAAATAATCTTTATTTCAAGACACTATGTGACCATTAAGTTAATTCTTATTTATGACCTGATTATGAAAGTCGTTAATGTTCTGGTACATGGAATTAACCGTGTTGTAGAATATATAATGTAGATACGTCTTGACTCTCATTCATAACTAGATTAGTCAAGACATTTATAATAACAAACTAATGAAGTTATTAGAATATCACGTGTGTACTATTATGATCTTAATATGAAAATACTTATGAACTTTCCTATTGACCAAGTGAGAGATTGTAAGAAAACTAGACGTAGACGTTTCATATCTTTTAAATTGGTTAATATTAAATATAAAAGTTTTTTTATTAATTATAAAATAACCTTATTCGTTCCTCATGAATTCATTATCTTCATGTTAACATGATGAATTCTTAAATTTAAGAATGAATTATGTTTCTCATGTTGTCATAAACTTGAAATCGTTATTCATTCTCTTGAATTCATTCTCTTTATGTTAAATGTGAGAATGAATTATGTTTCTCATGAATTTATTCATTTATGTAAACCTTGATAGAAGGTTAAAATTATGATTAATGAAATATGGTTCTTTCTCTACCTACAAATATCAATATGCTTTTCCATCACAAAAGTTGTAGAATGAATGAGAAGAATTAAGCTTAATGAAATACAATTGAATTTATAGCCAAAAACAAATAAATCAATTTCTTCTATTCAACCAATTGTTAAAGGCTTCAGTATTAATAACCATTCTTGGTTGACTCAAAAACTTATTAAATCATGGTGTCAAGAGGTATATTTTAATCTCATAAAGATTTAATTATATAATCTCATAAAGATTTAATTATATTTTATAATAATCATGTTATTCCGGATTTTAAAATTCATATTTATATATAAAATATTTAACACATCATCGTGAACTAAACTATGGTTAAAAAGGTGTTTTGTTTTTATGTTTAAAGTCAACTTTGCACAAAAAAAGTTAAAAAAAAAAAAAAGAAAAAAAGAAAAACTTCAAACGTAGGGTTGTGATAAGTTGTCCATCTTCTATTATTGTCCTAATTATTCAATAATTAGTTAAAGTCCACCACTTTGCTTCTTTCATGTCGATCCTTATTAATAAAATTCTTTTCCGATTATGTAGAAAAGTCATAAAAAAGAGTTGATAAAAATTATTCTTCTGATGATTTTTGTTTGTAGGTTGAAATCAAGTATCCTAATCGAATTTTGGGAAATCTATGATCATTGTGTTTAGTTGGTTAGATTTTTATTTTGGCCAAAAAAATGTTGATGCTACAATTGATGATATTAAATATCAATTTCAGCGATCGAACCTGTGTTAGAACTGATTTACAATCAAATAATGAAACCACTACACTATTGACTCATTCGGTAATATTAATATTATTATTATTATTATTATTTATGGGATTTTTCATGTATAACAAAAATGAGGTAAAATTTTGTATCTAGTACATTTTTATCAAAAATTGGTTTATAACAAAATTTCAAGTGATTGATATCAATCACTTAACAAACTGATTGATATCAATTAAATACTGCTGATTGATATCAATCACTTAAAATTTTGATATAAACTAATTTTTTATTAAATTGTGCTATAATTTTAATAGAGAATTCTAAAATTGGTATAATATTCTCTTATTTATTATTATCATTAATAATATATCAATCTTAATTGAATGAAGGCATTTACCAGCAATGTTTTGGGGGGAAAAGTGTAATTTTAATGTTACCTCATATAAATTTGTCTATTAGATATCTCATTCAACTAAACATTGCACGGCCAACAAAGAGTAATAATTGTCTGAGTCGATAACGCAATCGATTATTTTAATTGGTGTCAATCCATTTCAACGGTACGATTACAGGTTTGAACCCGTAAATCGATTTTTATCGCCCTTCCCCAATAATATATATACTCAAGAGAAAAAAACAGAGTAATAATTGAATGCCATTAGTGTGACCAAAGGATCGCAATATCATCGCAAATCAAACACCAATTTAATTTGGATTCTAAACCAATCAAAACTTAACAAGAAACCACATATTGCATAGAAACTCAAATAGTGAACAATAAATCGGCTTTCAACTTATTTTTCAAATTTTCATAAAAAAATGGTACAAAATCATAAATAAAAATATATAAATAAAAAACTACATATAAAAAACAATTAACTTTTGAACATGTGATAAAGTTATAAATTTAAAATAATAATAATAATAAACAAATTTAAGGAAAAAACTTTTTTTTTTTTTTTTGAGATCTATAAACGTTTGCCTCTACTTTTCTTTTTTTGAAAAACAATTCACAGCTTTCTTTAAAAGCTATAATAAAAAAAAAAATAATAATAATAATAACAGGTGATACTTGCAAAATTGAAAGGTTGTTTCATATTAATAATGATAATAAATAAATAAATACTTTTATTAATAAATAAATAAAATCTGTGAAAATGAAAGAGAATAAAAAAAAAAAGAGTATAAAATATAGGTGACCATGAATTTTCAAAACCATAGATTTGAGGGGTTTTAATTAAGTTGTTTGGAATCCTCGTTCTAAACCAATGTTTGGTTTATATTAGGATTCGAAACCAACATTTTCTAACCCATAAACTAAACATGGCATGCCTAAAAACCTTGTCTCCCACTTAAATAATCCCTTATTTTCAAGATATGAATCTATCATAGTTTGGACTTTTAATTTCGCCTTTTGTGTCGATTGCAACATATATGGAGATAAGAATTGAAGTTTTCACTTTTTAATTTAAATGGTTTTTTGAGATTACAATAATTGGGGGTGGGGGAGACTCGAACCTATAACCTCAAAGTCATTAGGTGAGCATTGATGCCGGTTGAGCTATTACTCTGTTGGCTATTATATATATAGAATTATTTTGTTTTTTTTTTTTATTATACATGCAAATCCTCTTATTTATTTATTTTTATATATCTAATTTATTCATTTAGGGCACAAAAATAATTGAAGTTTATCAATTTTTAAATATTGTTGAATTTTTAAAAAAACATTTTTAATTTTTAATTTGTTATAGATACTCCAATATTTTGCCGGGAAATTGCGGTGGATAGCCATTCTTAAGAAAATAATTACAAATCTAATCCTATATCAAAATATTTATAAATCTATTTTTTATTTTAAATTTAATTAATAATATTTATAAATAATGCCTAGTTTGCCCTTTATTGGCACGTTACCTTTTCCCATTTTCTTCTGACAGCTGTCATAGAGCAACGGTTGTAGTTACTTTTCTTTTTACATTTTTTTTAAATTGGCTTTCTGACGTTGAGGGGCTTGTATTTGCCCGGCAAACTAATATTTTTTTTATTTGTTTTTACAATAATTTGGAGCAACTTTTCATTACAATTAATTAATTAATTAAATTTTATTCATTATTTTTTAAATGTTCATGATTTTCATGATTTTATTTTATTTTTTCTTTCCAATATTTATTTTTATTTCATTCTTTTTTCTATTTTTCATAACTTCATTTTTATTTCATTCTTTTTTCTATATTTCATAAAATATTGAACTATATTTATAATTATAGATACAAATATATTTGAATTTGACTTCATTTGTAATTATTTGAGAAATTATAATTTATGGACTATTCTAATCAAATAATTACAAATGAAGTCAAATTCAAATATATTTGTATCTATAATTATAAATATAGTTCAATATTTTATTATTAATACTCATTACATTATTAATACAGTATTATGTATTATTAATATAATATGAACTAACCGCTACAAATTTAAATAAAATTTGTATCTATAATTATAATACGGTTAATATTGTATTATTAAAATTCATTAATACAAAAAAAAATTATCAATACAATATTATTGTTATTATTTTTTTCTTTTGAAATGGACAATACAATATTATTAACAAAGTATGAACTATTTTAACAAAGTAATTAAGTCAAATTTAAAAATATTTTCATATAAAGTTATAAATACGGTTCATATTATTATATATCCACCAATTGTGTTGTTTATTCTGGTCATGTGGCAAACTTTCATTTTTGTTAACTTGATTTTTATTATTTATTATAGTATAAATATAAATATTGTATTTATATTAAAAAAAAAAGATAAATACTATCTTTATATTTAAAAAAGATACAAAAAATATAAATACAATATTTATCTTTTTTAAATATAAATACAGTATTTATTTTCTTTTTTAATTATAAATATAGTATTTATATTTATATCGAAACAAAAAGTAGCCAACAAGTTAAGAAAATATAAATACTGTATTTATATTTAAAAAATAAAAAAATATTAATACAATATTTATAATGTTAGGATAGATTTTTGTTGGGAAAACCTACTATTTGTCTACTTTTGGAAAATTATTATAGGATTTGTCTAAATGAGAAAATAATGTAGCGGCATGACTAAAGTGTGTGTTTAAGGGTGAAAGAGAAATGTTTCATCCCTAGTTTGCCCTTCCCCTATTTCTTCATTTTTAAAAATTAATTTACTATTTCTCCTCTATTTGAGGGAGTGTGTTTAACTGCAAAAAAAAACAAAAAAAAAAAAAACAAATAATAATTATAGTTTGTTAAACCAATCCACCCACATTTTTAGGGTTAATCAAAAAATAAAAAAATAAATAAAATTTTGGTAAACAAATTCACCCACACTTTTAGGGTTATTAGGTTGTCAAAGTTACACATGACATTATGCAAGATTACACGTAACAAATTGAACTCCGTTTTTAGCACTTTATTTTACATTTTAATAATTTAATTCCCTTTTTAACATTTTTAATTTACACATGTCACTTTTACA
>JBBMEF010038981.1:0-14423 GCA_037832685.1 Sicyos baderoa | reverse complement strand
ATGTCCGCCATTGATACTCCGTGTTTTTAAAAATTCAAATTTTGTGTCCGCCATTGATACTTGATTTTGTACTAGTGATTTTTTCTCAGTGTTTTCTATTGAATGATGTGTGTGATTTTTGTATTATGAATTTCTTGGTTGCTATCCGATGATTTGATATGAACTTATTTCTTGTTTTTTTAGTACGTACGTTTTGGAGGGAATAGAGGTGATTTTGAAGTAATTGGTGGGGGGTTTGGTAATTAGTTGTAGGAAGGAGCTGGTTTAGTAATTAGCTTTACTTGTTTGATGAATGTTGGGGGATTTTTGTAAGAGAATTGTTTTCATAAGTAGATGGTTTTGGTTGGAAGAATCACAAGTACTCATATATAAATGATAAATGAGTCTATGCACATATATAAATCAAATAAATAGCTTCAAATATTACATTATCTTCTAGTATTGTGCTATGTGTGTATCTTTTTTTTTTCACTCACAATCATTTTCTTTGAAATATTTTGTTGTTTTTTTTTTTTTTTTTGATGAAAGAGATTTTGTTGTTTTATTCTTACATGTGCACACTGAATGGTGCATATCAAAGAATGAATACAGAAGGATTAATAGATTGGTGGCTGAGCTGCTGTGGTTGGAGCTTATTTGGCTAATTGATTGGTGGGCAGGTGTTAAGGTGCTTGAGTGATATTGTTGTTGCTTTAATTGTACTTTCTCCCTCTCTCAAGTGTGTTAATGACTAAATATTATTCCATCTCAGTTTTTGGTCTTGAAGGGGAAAATAATTTTTGAAATATGAAAATTAAAAGTTTCCTCTCATTCAAAGATTACCCATCTCATTTTCTTTTTTTAGTTTTTCAAAGGAGAATTGTTTTCTTAACACTATTTTAGCATGAAGTAAAATACAAAATCTCATATAGTTAAATTGTGAGTCAAGTCTAATCCAATTCTTTTTTAGAGGAAGTGAGGTTTGGATAATCATGTTAACAGTAGAAGTTTGTTCTTTTTTTTTTTTTTTTTTAATTTTTATTTTTTGAACAATTAATGAAACTTTAGTATAAAAATATATTTTGAGAACTCTAATTTAGTTATAAATTGGCATATATTGTGTTAAAAGATAGTATATATATGCAGTCTCTTCATATGTTAGTGTTACTATGTTTTCTTAAGTAGTCCATTTATTTTGATAAGTCTTTTGTGCTTAAACATTGGAGTGTTTTTTGTTGACCTTGTTAACTTTTCTTGCTTTCTTATTAACCACGATGCAATGAAATTCATGTGTGGAGCTTTTCTTTTGAGTAATTACATATTGGTGAATTGGTTTTCCTTTTTTTTTTTTTTTTATTCGGTCAAAAAATGGTGTGTCTATTTCCTTGGAAAGCTATGACCAAAGTAGGTTAATTGTTTGAAGGGGTCAATTTTGAAAACTATTTATCAAAATGAGTTTGTTTGGTAAAATTTGTGAAATTGGGTTGTGGCGTCTTTTCAAGAGACGCAACATGCATTCAAAACGGTCAAAAGGTTTTGTTTTATATGATGGTGTTTCTAAACCACCATTCCAATATTACATTGACTATTCTATAGCCGTCACATAATCATTTTTGCCATTTTTTTTTTTTAAAAAAAACCTTCTTTTTATTTGTCAATTTATCCCTCAATAACAATGACTTTTAGAAAAAACGGTAAACAATAACATAAAACTGTTAAAATAATTGTTCAACTCATAATTAATTAATCATTAATAAATTATATTTTCTTTATGAATATATTTTTCATAAATTAACTTATTCCTACTGATCAATTAATTTCCATCTTCCATTCATTAATAATTATATTTCTTTTTATATTCTCAAAAAAATATTATATCTTTTTATGTAGGGTTTTTCATGTATACAGTACAAATTCTCTTTTATGTATATCATTTTTATATAAATTTATTTATTTATTTTTTAATAATTCAATTATTTTATTAATAAAATTTCTTCTAAATAAAAAAATTATTTTACCTACTAATATCTTATTAACATCACTTATATATATATATATATAAGAGCAAGTTAAATTAAAATTAAAAAAAAAAGTTTTTTTTAATTAGAAACGAGTAGCATACATTCATTCACTATATTGGACAATATAAAATTAGGACATCCTAAAAATATATATATATATATATATATCATGATGATCTTCGTCTTCATCGGATAAATTCATCTTCATCCTGATTCATTATTTGATTTATATTTCAGACTATCGTTTCCAAGCATCTTTTATAATATGGATCCAAGTTAGGTATATTGACATAAAAAAAAAAAAAATTGGTAAATTTAAATTAATCTAGTCGATTTTTTATGTATAACAAAAATGGGCTAAAAAATTGCATCTATAGCACAAAATTGAAAATAATTGCACATATACCAAAATTCTGAGTGATTGAACTCAATCGAATTCAATCAATAACTAGTGATTGAACTCAACCAGTTTGATAAAAATGTGCTATAATTCTAATAGAGGGCACTAAAGTTGGTATACATAACAAATTTCCATTAATCTAAGCAATTAGTTATGAATTTAAAAAATACATTAATAATTGATTTTTTTAAGTCTAACCAAGTCATTATATGCTGCACCAGATTGTGTAATGTATTTTCTTGATATTGCATTATACCACTCAGTGTAAGCATGAGTCACATCAAGAGCTTCTTCAATCATTGCTCCATCTATGATATAGTTTAGATTATTCTCCCAGACTTATATATGGGAGCCAAGTTTTGGACCCAATCACATTCGTGTCTTCCTCGCAAATTGTTGGAATGTAATGATATATTTGTGTTGCATATTTGAGAAATATCTTGAATCCACTCAAATTGTCTTATTGCACGATCTGGGTAGATAAACTCTACTACGAAAAAGCATATAAGTGGCACTCTAGTAGACCATACTTCATGTCCAATAGTGCAATACGTTGACAACGAGTTAATCAGATGATTATAAGGTTCCCATACTATCTGCATGAACATTAATCACAATAGTTTACCAACAAGTTCCAACACTTAAAAAATATGTACATGAGCTAAATATAATGTCTTGTCTTTAGTCATTATATCCAACATGTATCGATATTGAACCAATACATGAGTTAGTGCATTGATGGTTATGAATGCATCATTCACCTACATGTGTAATATATTGAGAATTAGATTACCATATATAAGAGATATGTATAACAATACAAAAACTTATTAAAATAGTGTACTTTGCTCCTAACGGTCTATCTCCTAATTAATTCTCATATCGGTGTTGTCGAAGAGGGGCTAGCATAGGGAATCGATCACATGCCCAAACTTGCAAAAGTATTAGCACCCCACTTAAATCTTTCGTATCCATGATGGATGCTTTGCATATTTATCTGTACAACTATGCGAGACATCCTGCTCTCCAACTCTACATTTCGACTGCATTAAAATAACTAAGGAGTGGGAGATACATCAAAAGAACCTTGGTGTTTGATTTGTCAACGAACAACATTCCACCGATAAGGCTAAAAATATAGGCTCATGCACAACGTTGGACGTCTTCATCAACAACGTCTTCAGGGAGATTTCGAAATGGTTGAACTGTTGAGCCAACCATGGCAAACTCAAACAATCACTAGTCAAGGCCGAGTTATTTGGGTGAACTCCTAAAAGGTCCTAACATACATCATGCCAATTTAAGTTGACAGAACAAGTTAAAGCTCGACCTCTAATTGGAAGTCCTAATTGAATGCTGACATCCTGAAGTGTAATAGTGCACTCCCCATGTGGAAAATGGAAAGTGTGGGTCTCTTGTTGCCACCGACCCACTAATGTGCTGAGCAGATGCCAGTTGAGCTTGATAAATTTGAATCGAGACACTCCATAAAACCCGGATGCCCTCAAATATGGCTCAATACGAGGGTCTGGCATAACCATATATACCTCATCGAAGAATAACTTCACGACGCCTACAATGTAAAGCACCAACTCGTATGTTCTCCCAATCTACATTCGATCGATGTGTAGCCTGGTGGACAAGAACGGATGGATCGTACGGTCCAGTGGAAATATTTCTATCCATCTAGCATAAATAATTTAAGAAAATGATAAATAAACTCCCCTTAAAAATTTGTTGTAATAATTAACTAAAAGTAAGTACATTACAAAAGATACGAAAATAAAAATACAAAAGATACAAAGATTATTATCGCCTATATTTGTCTTAAACTTGAAGGGCCAGCATGAGTACATTTTCGACGATTATGTCCTTTCAATCCACATATTCCATAATATTGTGAGACACTTGGCTCTTTCCAATCCATCTCGTTTCGGATGCGAGTTGTACATGGACGACCATTTTGTCGAATTTTCATAGGATGTAGAGGGTTTTTAGACATTCGATCTCTGGCCAATCACGTTTGTCTGGGATCCTTTCAAATTCATGCATGTAACACTACAAATAAGTTGACATTTTGTAACAGTCTTTTATAAGAGTCAAATAATCTATGTGTAACTCCTTACATGCAAAAATTGCATGAGAGCAAGGAATTCCAAGTTGTTGCCAGTTGCTGCATTCACACGTATTCTAGTGTACCTTGACACAATATTTTGCTCCACCCTTAAAAGTGGATTCTTCTCTTCCAGTCGTGATATGCCAAATTCCCAACGTATAATTGATGATAGTGACTTGATTGTGTGGTTACGTGCATGTATACACGACCAGCAGTAAGTAATAAGCAAATTATCTTATCTCCACATGGACTGGAATTTACTCAAGGTGGTGTTCAGAATTGAAATAAAAGACAGTAAAACAGATGGGTTTTAGTTGATTTGATGATTTGTAGTTGGCCAATAAGAAAAATAATAAATAACAGCAGTAGTTGAATAATATGCGAGAGAACAAGACATAGGTTAGGTATATTGAGTATAGCAGCGATGCGTTAGTGAGAGTCATGCGGTAAGGAATTTCTATTACAATGCGCTAAAAAACCTTTTCTTCCGCATTGGTTCGCATCAAGCCTGACTCCCGACGCGACTTGAAGTAATTAAATAGGAGCACGAGTTGTATAAAAATGACGCGTTTATTCCTAAACTCTGAATTAAAGTATTATAGCTATTATACTAACCAGTTAAACATGCAACTTAGACTTAGGTCATTTTCTCTTCCGATTTACAACCAATTAGCTCGTGTGGATGGCCGGTCGACACTCACTATTAGAATTAAGTTCCTAAATTCCATGCTCTAGAGCATCCTTACAAACTCTCCCTAAAACATGCTACTAAGACTCAACTTTCTCTAACCTCGCCCTAATGAAGTTAGTTCATAACACAAGTAAATAACACACAGATAAACATGGAAAAACATGATAATGTATTATTCAATGATATGAAGTTCAAAATAACATAAACGAAAAACAAAACAAACTTCCTGAGATGTTCTTCGTAGCCGAGAACATCCAAAGTCTCTCAATCGTTCCAACCTCTTTAACCTATTACAAAATAGCCTATTTATAATGTCTGCTAAGTCGTCATTCTCCGAATCTCCCAGTATGGTATGTCTTTAATTGCCCGATCATTTCCATAGTCACGCTTTCCAACTTCGTCTGAATCTGCCCGATTCGAGAATCCCTTGATTACATTAATCAGTCTCGTAATTGTCTGGTTAGTCAACTTCACGCTGTCAAGTGGTTCTTTCTTAAAGTGATTTATTTTTCGTCGGCTTCCGTCTCTTCGATTGCGCGTCTTTTCTTCTTTGCGTAATGAGAATTCCGCATTTCCTTGCCGTGTTTTCCTGCAAAAACAGTAAACAGTGTTAATCATGTGAAATGTGATAAATCATGCTACTTTCAGTCATTTTATGCGTTTAATCTCAAAGTTTCGCATTCTGTTCCACAAATGCTTTTTATTTGTGAATTATACTTCTTTTTCTTATTTTCTTTCACTCGCGACCGCATTTCTTACAAAAGTGTGCATTAAATGACACCAAATCATGCGAAAATCTAACTCTATTTCAGAGTCATCATGACTATATGTCGATTAACACGTTCTTCCCATTTTCGCACCATTTTCGTAGCATACCTAAAATATAGGTCAGAGACAGGTCAAAATAAACATCAATCCATATAATATTAAATTATAGTGGTGGCTAAAGACCTTACCCAGTATAAAGTGTCTCATTTGTAATGGATGCTTTTACATGAATACGTCTATTCGCAAAGTTTGTCAAAGTTCGATAGTATGTAGCTTGAACCAAGGCACATATTGGAAGCTTCCTAGTTTCTTTAAGTACACCATTAATTGATTCAGCTACATTGGTTGCTAACCATTCATACCGATGTCCACCCTCATGTGAAATCGTCCATTGAATAGGGTCTAAAGAGTCAAAGAGTCTCATGCATCCACTATCAATCATTTGAATTTGTTGCATAACTGCCTTGTATTTTCTAGGAATTGACTATGTCGCTGCACTATAAACCAATCTCTTCAACTCTTCATTCTTATACTTTTTGTTCAAGTTTGATACTATATGTTGTATGCAGAATCGATGATGCACATCCTCCCATTCACAAGCTCGAACGACAACTATGATGCCCTTATGCTTATCTTAAATAAGGCATATTCCTTTCCTTTTCTGCACGGTTATCCATAATAGCTTTAAAAACCAACATCATGATTCAATACTCTCTTAAGGTACAATTGCAAATGCCAATAGAAATACGCGACCGTTAGCATCAACATTAGTGGCAATCAATAACTTGCCTTTGTATTTTTCGTATAAATGTGTGTCGTCTATTTGAAGTAGAGGCCTACAATACTTAAACCCTTCAATGACGAGTGCAAATGCCCAAAACACTGATACGATCTGACCCTTGAAATTTAGGAATTAGTTTATTAATTTTTATTTAATTGTTATTTAATTACATTAGGCTTTTATGTCTTTTTAGTAAATTAGGTTATTTCTAGGTTTTCTATAAATAGCAAGGATTAGGTCATTTGTTAGCATCCATTGAATTATAGACGTTTGTACTCTGGCTCTTTGAGAGATCATCTCGAGAGATTTATCGTTTTTATCGTAGTTTAATATAAAGTGTGGTAGATTCTATCATTTTGTATCAGAGCCGTTTGCCGATTCGGGAATGGTCGAAACCAGGATGAACACAAGAATGCAAGATATAAAAAAAAATTATGCCGAGATGGCAACGAATCAGCAGAACCTTGCGGAACAAGTAATCGCAATGGGAAAGCGATTGGATCAAGAGATAGGTCAGGTAAATCAAAATATGATGGATATTCTAAAATTATTATTAGAGCGATTACCGGGACAGCGGAACCCAGAGTCGAACGGTTTGGACAAGGGGAAGGCTTTAGCGATCGGAATCGAGGAGGTGGTTGTTGCCACGGGAACGACATCACTGTCGAAGACGGGCACGATGACAGAGAAGGATGGTCCGACGACGGCGCAAAGGAGCAGCATGGGCGGCGTAGGCGATCGTGGGGCGTGGGTCAACACGAGCAACGGAGGGCGCGGGTCGTGGGTCGATGCGAGCGGCGGAGGGCGCGGGGCCTGGGTCGAATGGGTGCGGTGGCTGGGGCTCGGTGGGTGCGGGTCCATAGGGGGACGCACATGGGTGGAGGTGGCGCAGAAGGGCGCTGCGGATACGACGAGCGTGAGTGGGGCGGTGCTGCGGGCAAGGGAGATCGGGTCGGGAGGGGATGGCTGGACCGAGTCGGTCGGGTTGGACCGGAGAGAAGGGTTCATTGGGCATCGGGATGGGGGAAATTTTTCGGGTCCGAGATTTGAACGGAGGGAAGAGTCGATGGGTGATGAGAGAGAGGGATATGGGTTGTCGGAGGAAATGAGGGTGCGCACCGGCTATGATAGGCCGTTAGCGCATGACGGTTGGAACGACTGGGGTTGGAAAAATTATAACCAGGACGAGTACCGTGAGGATTGGAGAGAGGGGAGGATCGTTTCAAGAGAGAAGGACCGAGACCAGGGAGTTGAGAAGGGTTGGGGGGAGATAGAAAGTTACGAAAAATGGAGATGTCGGTGTTCAAAGGCCTTGCATATGAGGATGTGGAGTGATGGTTGTGTCGAGTGGAGCGGTATTTCTGGGTTAACCAACTGGTTGAACATGAATGAGTTGATGGTGCTGCAATATGCATGGAGGTCGATGAGGCCTTAGAGTGACTCGAGTACGAGGAGAATCGATTCCCGATCGCTTCTTGGGAGGAATTCAGGGAGCTCTTATTACATCCATTCCAGCCGAATATATGAGTAAAATATACTAAATTTACCAATTATTACAAATATATAATTATTACATTAAAAAAAAATAAAGATAAAATAAATACGTTTGCAATATTTTCTCTTAAAAAACTCCAATCTCCAAACAAAACTTTATACCTCCAAATCACTTCATTTCCTCTTCTTCTACTCTCCTCTTATCAACTCCAAAACCCAATCACTCAATGTATTTTGATTGAAGAGATTAGAAGTCTTTTAATAAAAAATGAAAATTGGAGCACATGTTTTCTCTTCTCGTGCATCAATTCACATTGACCCGATCTTAATAGTTTTTTTTTTAAAAGACTATTTTAAATTATTGTTCTTTTAAGGTAGGGTAAACTTTCCACTTATTTGACTTGTTGATAAACTTAATTTAGAAGCAAATTATTGTAGTAGGAGAGACATTCCTATTATTTAATAAAGGTTAAAATATCATTTTGATCTCTTGACTATTCTTTTTATTATTTTTTGATTCCCAAACTTTCAAAAGTTCAATTTTGGTCCTTCAACTTTGCAAAAAGCTTGAAAATAGTATTTGAGTTTAAAAAAAATTAACCAAAAAATTTGATGAGTTGGCAAAAAAAAAAAAAATAGTCTTCCTCAACCCTCCTTTACCCTTCTTTCGTTTTCAATTTATGCACGCAGATTCCACATAAAATGAAAAGGAAAAAAAAAAAGGGTAAAGGAGAGTTGAGGAAGAAGATGAAATAAGTTTTTTTTTCTTAATTAATTTTTTTACCAATTCATCAAATTTCTAATCATGGTTAATTTTTTTCAAACTTAAGGACTATTTTCAAGTTTTTTGCAAACTTGAGGGACCAAAAATAAACTTTTAAAAGTTTATGGACTAAAATAGAACAAAAAGGACCAAAATAATACTTTAACCTTTAATAAATTTCACTTTTTGATTAAAAAAAAAGTTTGAAGTGTTAGGAACTCTTCACTTCTCCCATTCTTATGCCCCCAAATTCATTACAAACATAGATGCTCATTTTCCTAGGTGTCCGAGACCATTTAAGTGGGAAATGAGGAAGTCAGTGGAGACAAAAGTTTCTCGCGAGCTAAAGAAAGTCTAAATATTGTAGGGTCAGACGGTATGTCCCGTGACATTAGTCGAGGTGCGCGAAAGCTGACCAGTCACAGATATCAAAAAAAAAAATGAAGAATGTATTCACTATCTTCCGCCTCATTTATATTTATACTTATTTTTTAATACATAAATACATAAAACTATGAATATTTCCTTTAAATAAAATCAATATCGAATTAAAAGTTAATATATATTTATCATTAAAAGTTAACAATTATTTTAATGAGAACTCATAACAAAAAAAAATAAAAATAAATAATAATAATAATTAAGAAATTAAAAAAAAGAAGATTGGAATCCATTTCCTCGAATAATAATTTTTGAGAAAATGGGGTGAAAAAAAGATGAGGAGAAGGGTAAAATCATTTTCATGTGCCAATTAGGAGTGAACATGACTTGGGTTGGTCAATTTTTCAACCCAACCCAACCCAATTAAAGACACAACCCAACCTAACCCTTTATTTTTGAGTTGGGTTGGGTTAGATTATCAGTTTCATAAATTTACAACTAACCTAAATTAAAGAAGCTAACCATAATAAGCAATGTATTTAATAAACAATTTCTAACGCCCCTTTTTAGATTCCTATAAACTTAGAACGAACATTAACATAAGTGTATTCTTATTGTAAATGCGAAATTCAAGTTTACCTAACTTCAAAACCTCATCAATATGTTTAAAGTTTAAAAAATATTAAAAAATAAAAAGTTTAACAATATAGTTAAATAAAATAAATATGTAACATATAATATAAATAGTTAAATAACATAATAATTATATTATAGGTAAAAATATATATTTTTTAAACTAAATATGAAATTCGGGTTGGTCGGGTTGGATTGAGTTGATTTTAGGTCAACCCTTGACCCAATCTATGAAAATTTCATGATTTTGAACCCAACTCAACCAAAATAATTTGGTTGGGTTGGTTCGGATTTTTGGGGATGTTGGATTATTTGTGCACCCCTAGTGCCAATGGAGCAATAGACTAATATATATCTAATGACTTAAATTATTGTAACCTCAAAAAAAATAAAATAATAATAATGATTTCATGGTTTCGCTAGGCTGATGGAGATCTGTAATTACACCTAATCCTATGGTAAATTAGGAAGATGCGACGTGGACCGAAGGAGAGGGAAGCACCGCTGAAAACAGCAATCAATTTGGCGCTTCTGCAAGTTTGGGTTTGAGTGCGCGGGAAATCCTTTGTTACTCCAAACTTATTTGTTTTGAGCCTCCATTTTTGCCGCCAGAACCCAAGAATCTCATCAACAAATTGCAATCCCCAATCGGAAACCCCACCATTTGCTCCCTGTTCTTGATCTGGGTTCCAAGATTTTGCTCTGAATGGGGGCCAAGAAGAGGGCCGCTGCCGATTCTAACGAGCACAGAGCCAAACGGCTCAAGTCTTCCGAGCTTCCACTCACTGGGGCCTATTCTCATTACGGCAAAACTTGTCATCAAGTAACTTTTTCAACTCTCATTTCCCTTTCTGCTTCACTTTTACCTCTTTTCAATGTCTATTGATTCTTAATTATGCCTTTTTTCAATTATTGAATCCTGAAGTGCCGGCATAAGATCACGCATTTAGCCGCATCCTGCACCAACATCAAAAGGGCAAAGCCGTGTGCCAGTAAATTGTGTCAAAAGTGCCTTCTAAACAGGTTATAATGTTTATTTCGCCTATTTTATGGTTTTTGCTCATTTGGGTTTCGTTTATTATTGTATATATGGTGGTATATTGAATGGATTTTGTGGAAATTGTATCAGATATGGTGAGAAGGTGGAAGAGGTGATGCTTAGGGAAGACTGGAAATGCCCCAAGTGCAGAGGCTCTTGCAATTGCAGTATTTGCATGTAAATACTTATTTCTCTCTTTATTCATTTTTACTAGACTTTATTCAGGTGAATTTTGTTGCAAGAGCTTGAATGTGCATGACCTAATTGAGAATGGCCATTTTCAGGAAGAGAAAAGGTCTTAAGCCAACTGGTTTACTTATCCGTACAGCCAAAGCAACTGGGTTTTCTTCTGTCTCAGAAATGCTTCAACTGAATGGTTCTGATTCTATTGATCATGATAAGAATACTACATGCAAAGTTGCTTCTGGTAACAAGGTTTGATTCCGTTTGTTTGGGTTATTTACCAATGCTATGGATGTATTTCTCAATGTTGATGAAAAAACATTGGCGATAAGTTTGATCTTTCATCTCATTGAAAACGTTATCGGTTGAGTAATGCTCTTCTTTTAAAAAGAGCTCTCTCTTTCCCATTCATCCACTCCTACCTCTCCCTTGCATTCATGATGCTGTTAGGCCTCCTATATGGCATACGTAGGCGAGGAAGGGGAAAAAAGTCGTTGAAGTTGTTGAAGAGGAAAAGGCATTGCCTCCACCTATACAAACTTATGCAAGGAAGGGTAAAAAGGTCATTGAAGGAGAAAAAGGATTCAAAAGTGGAGCAGGGGTAGTGAGACGTGAATTCTGTTATTACTGTACCAAAGGGGAGTAGTATGAAAGGCAAGAAGTAGGGTTAGGAGCGGGCATCTAGAGTCTAGAGAGTTAGAGGCCATGAAGGAGAGATTACCAACTCTCTCAAAATTGTTGGGAGTGTTTTGTGTCTGACTTGTTATTTTTGTTAGTGTTGCTATCGTATTTTAGAGGACTCATGGATATTTCGTGCGGAAAGGTATTTTGAGTTACACCAACTATTGGAGAAAGAGACGGTAAACATGTATGTAATAAGTTTTGAGAAGGATGAAGTCGATTGATTCAAATAAGTGAGCAACTGAAAGGGGATCCACACTTGGGCACAGCTCAAGCATAAGCTCTTCATTCGATTCCGAACAAATCAAGAAAGGAGTTTGTGTGATTGGTTTTTAATTGTGAAACAAGAAGGAACACTGGCATGGTATATCCATCTGTTCAAAGTATTATTAGTGATGTTACCTCACCTGTGCTAGAATATAACTTATTTTGTATGAATTGTATTTAGTGTATTTCTAGTTATAGGTCCATTAGGCTCGTTAGGCCTATGAGTAGCTAGGTTTGTATTCTATAAAGGCAATGACTCGATCAATTAAGTAAGACGACTATTAAGTCTCAAATTACGATTACATGGTATCAAAGCTCTTTCTAGTGGGATTATGGTTTGTAGTTTTTGGTGTCTTCATTCGAGAAGAAGAATCGTTGCTACCGTTCACGAGAAAATAAATCTTTTTTTTCTTCTTCTTATTTTTAGAAATAGCAGTTTTCTAGACAACATTGCGCGCTCATTGAAAAATGTTAGTTTCATCAGCATTGACGTCCATTTTCGACACACAATATAATGTTGGAAAGCTCTCGAGATGATCTTCAAAGCCCATTAAAAATCATTGCCATCGGAGATCAGAGTTGGCTGCACGCGTTGCCGGTAGTCAGACGACGTGCAATTGCGTGTTTTTCTGTCACCACCAAAAAACGATGCGCGTGAAGGAGTGTGGAAGGGTTTTTCAGAGTTCCGCTTCTTGGATTTTGTGCTCAAAGGTGCCTACAAAAGGTTTGTGTATTTTTTTTTGGTTTTCAGCACCGGATCGTCTCGGGTTTGACGTATATAGCCTTTTTGGGTATTTTCTGCTGTATTTTTTTTCTCCGCAGAAGATTACCTTTTTTTTTTTTCTTTTTTTAATCTTGTTTGATTGATAAAATATGGGTGATTCTAAGCAAACAAGTTTGATTTCTCACTCGATTGAAATCACGAAGCGGAAGTTTAATGGTTTGAATTATTGTGATTCGAGTAGACCAATTCAATACCATTTGTTGAGTAATGAGTTGGAGGGTCATATCGATTAGGATCCACCCAAGGGCGATGTGGAGAAAAAGGCGGGGGTCGGATTGATGTGCTTTTGTACAATCAAATAAAGAATTTCATAGATGACGAAGTGGTAGATCTGATGAGTCACTGTAATACCGTGAAAAAACATCTGACATTCTTGGAGTTCTTGTACTTCTGGGAAAGAATAGGTGACAAAAGTGTTTGATGTGTGTACATCATACTTTCATGTTAAACAGAAGGGGCATTTGTTGATGGCCTACTACATGAAACATAGAAAAAATAACGCTAAATTAAATTTTATTTGGGACTGAACTTCCAATCTTGGATGACGAATGTCGAAGACTCCAACGTACATACGATAATTTTGAGATCCTTGATCAGTCAGCACCACTGTTGAACAATGCTCTTGTGGGGAGAGATAATTCTCAATTTTCAAAATGTGTGAGTACTAATGCACCAAAGCCGAGTTATGATCGACATCCAAACTCTCGGGGAGGGGTGGTATGCTATTATTGCCACAAACCAGGACATCTAGAAAGAGTTCGCAAGAAATTATAGTATCAAAATCAAAAGTCTCAAATAGCTCACCTAGCTTTGAATGATAATGCTTCCATTATTGACGAGTTTGCTAAACTCCGAGTATTAGATGATCCATCGCAGTCTTCCTTTTTGCACCCTCTTATTGCAACCCTTGTCGAGTCAGGTAACCATCATTGTCTTCTTACGTCATTTGTCATATGGGCATCGACTTTAGTGCCACTACTCATATGACAGTTAATCAAAAACTTTTCTCTACTGCTTTGTCGATTGCTCCTTTTCCTAATGTCACTCTAGCAGATGGGTCTTAGGTTCAATAACAATTACCTCTACTCTTTCGTTATCCTCTATCTTATGTTTCTATCAAAGTTCAAATCAATTTAAGGTTTCTATCAAAGTTTTAAGTATTGATAATGGTGGTGAATGTTTTTCTAATATACTTGGTTCTTATCTTCGTGACAGAGGTATCATTCATCAATCTTTTTGTCTTGATACTCTTTCCTAAAATGGGGTAGCAGAACGGAAGGAGTGACATTTTCTCAAAACTGCGAGGGCCTTGTCATTTCAAATGATCGTCATGAATTATTTTTGGGTCGATGTTGTGTTTACAATTTGTTTCTTGACTAATTGAATGCCTTTGACTAGTGAAACTAATATCTCAAGTTGTCCCCGACTCTCTCTGCCCCCCC
>JBBMEF010038890.1:0-14438 GCA_037832685.1 Sicyos baderoa | reverse complement strand
TATATTTACAATATTTTTAAAAAGTTGCTATAATTCTAATGCAGAGTAGGAAAATTGCTATACAGCGCAAATTCCCATTAAATTATGTATTAAAGTCCATACTCTCTTTTTCTAAGAAAAAAAAAGACTCCATACTCTTTTTAAAAATAAAAAAACTTTTGACACGTAACTATTTTTCAAATAATGTAATAATTTTTTTGTTCTTAAGATGTCAGAATCATATTATATATATTAAAAGTATCAACATAGAAAAAGTCATTATGTATTAATTTCATTAACTTGTTCAAAATGGTTTCTTATACATATCAAATCATGTATTTAATACAATTTGATAAGATGATCCTCTCTTGGATTTTCAATTTAGATGTGGTAAGGAATTTAAGTGTTCTTCTTTCTTTGATATTCTACAACTTCCATCTATAATTTTCTAGTACCCACAAGTTTTCTTCTTTGAATTTTATTTATATAATTAAAAAAAAATGTGGAATTTGAAATTTAAGATACCAATTTAGTCGCGTTTTTTTTTTTTTTTTTTTTTTTTTTCTTTTTTTTTTTTTTTTTTGCGGATAAACCAAATATTAATTAATAGAATTATTTTAATTTTTTTATATATTAAAAATACACTATTTTTTGTTATAGAATAAATGTTGAATAAATAAGAGTCAAATACCAAATTATCATTAAATAATGAAATTATCAAACTTGTGTTACATTGGGTTAAAATTACACTCCTAACTATACATTTGATTAATTAAATTGTATATGGCATTACATCATTTTAATCTTTTAACATTGTTGAATGAATTGTCAGGTTAATATTATATTAACCTTGTAACATTATAGATTAAATACAAACGTACAATAGATTTCAAAAAAAATATAAACAATAAAATCAAAATATAGTAATTTATAATTGAAAGGGGAAAATACATTTAATTACTACTTTTTTTTAATGTATATTCCGTTTTGTCATGTATTTGAAAATCAAATGTCTTTTATTTCTTTTTAATCGTATATTCAACTTTTGTTTGTATAGATCTTTTGAATTTGATTTTTTGCTTATTTATTTTAAAAATAAATCAGCGTCAAAACGAAAAATAATACTATCATATACATATTTAAATTTAAATTTAGTTTAAAATGAACATTATACTATGTGATAAATAAGTTTATACTTCAAAAATTAAAATTGAATATTAATATATTGAGTCAATTACTCAATAATTTTATTACTTGATTGTAAACTAGTTTAACTATATTACATGTTTAATTTCAAAATTTGATATTTAGCTCTCATTTATTATAATATAATATTAATTAAAATAATTGTTGATATTTCAATTTATATTCATCAAATAATTATTTTATTAAAAAAAAGAGAGTAGAAAAGTGAATTAAAAAAATACACAAATATAAAATATAATATTAAATTTCAAAATATGAGAAATATATATATATTTTTGTTTGTAGTACAAATTAGGGGAGAGAATTACCTTATCAATTATTATAGCGTTCAAATTCGTGACGCTGATGTTGAACTGGTTACAACCAAATAATGAAATCGCTAGAGTGAATGGCAGATTTTACGAAGCAAAAATATTGCATGCCACGTGTCAGCAAAAAGCTACTTCTTGTACGTGCCAACTGATTACGTCATGTGTAGCTAAAAAACGACCTATTTCTATTCTTCGTTCTTTTTCGACGAACCTATCCTTCGTTCGGCTTTAACTAGCCTACATTATATCACTTCCCTCGCACGTGCCGAAACCATCCATTTCTTCAGTGTCACGTGCCTTTCTTTCAAGTTTTTTTTTTTATTTATAATTGTTGTTTTTTAGATCACATCAACCTCCCTTAAAAGCTTTTTGTTTTGTTTTATTTCTTATTTTTATATTCTGTATATATGAAAATATTAACAAAAATTACATCTAAATAGGTGTGAAGTAAACCCCCTATACGAGAATTTGTAGATGAACTCTACATTTTAAGATGATTTTTTTTTGTAAAGTATACAATTTTGTGACACTATAAAAAAAATGTAAAATTGCACATTAATATGAGGAAAACTGTACTCATGTAAGTATGGCAAATTCTAGCCATAAACTACTCCTTTCATCCAACTAAACCATGTCACTTTTTATTTATTCACATACCAACTTTAATTGGATTCTTTAAGTGAAGGGTGTAAACCTCCAAAAAAATCTTAATTTAAATTTCTTTATACTTCTAAATCCAAAATATTTAATTTCAATACTAAAAAGAGAGTTCTTATAACCTAAATTCCAATTCCTAACTTTACATTGTTCAAAATCACTGGAATTAAATCTCCGAAATCAAGTTCCACACTTTCTCAAATAAAACAGTTTCAAAACTCTTGAATTCTACTCCAAACCCTCGGATTCGAAATCGCACCAAACGAGGTCTTAGTGTGCGAGCTCCAACTACAATAATGTAAAATTTAGTAATTAAGAAGCTACAAATACAAATTTGAAGGATGCTTTCTTCTCCTCGAACATTAATAAACCTAAGAATCTAACTTATGATCTTGAATTTATAACTATTTAATTTATTTACATTTAATACTGTAACATCTAATTCCTAAATTTTAATATACTTATGTTAAAATTTAGATTTTATATATATATATATATATTTTGTTGGTTTTAAGAATTAGGATTTAAATTAGTTAATGTTAAAAAAAATATTTTGAAAATCTACTAAATGAACATAAAAATCAGCCATCAAGTTATCAAGTTATTAAAGTATGTATAACTATCTATAATTTTGACGCATTAACAATTAAATATTCATAGTTTGAATTATCTTATCTCTTATTTACTATAAAGGAAACAAAAGAAATCCGTTTATAAATTAGTGTTGATTGTATTCATCATTTCTTAATTCTAAAAAATGATAATGAATAGTAAGTTATACGAACAATTAAATAGGTTACAAGCATGAAAATAATTTTATATGACGGGGAATGAATTTCATAGCAATGTGTTGACAATCAAATAATATAAAACAAGATAATTGTAAAAATAGTGAAAGTTAAAAATGAGCATAAAGAAACAAAGCATGGTTAAAAAGGGGGGTTAAATTTGTGAACCGTTCGGACACGCAAAGCATAAATACCCCCACAACTACTTCTCCCGCTTCCATCTCCGTTTCCAGATAAATTTTCTCTCTCTAAAACTGCTTCTCTGTGAACCAGAGAGAGAAACAAGAAAAAAAAGCGCAAACCCCAATTCCTTCCCCTTTTCTTCTTCTTCTTCTTCTTCTTCTGCAACAAGTACAGTCCTCTTCCCTTCCCTCTCTCAAACCCTAATTTCCTGCTCCGATCAAAGTAAAAAGCCTGCAATCTCTGATTCCACTACACGACAAAACACACTCAATCACTCCTCCGGCCATTCCCCCATTCATTACTCAACCTCCGTCTCTGTATTCTTTGATTTTGTTTCCTATGATGTTAGAAGAGCTTGACCGGAGATCCGGCGAAGCGGCGGTGAATTCCAATTCCAGTCAGAATTCTATGAGCAGTGAGAGTTGCAGCAGTTTCAGCCGCCTCTCGTTCGATGCCGCGGTTGAGTTTCCGACCTCCAGATCCTCGCCGGGGAGTCTCGACTTGAAGCCGCACCGATCTTCTGATTTCGCGTACTCTGCGATCCGGCGCCGGAAATCGAATCTCACGTTTCGTGACTTTCGTCTCCTCCGCCGTATCGGCGCGGGCGACATTGGTACGGTGTATCTGTGTCGGTTGAGGAACTTGACGGAGGATGGATGCGAGGAGGAGGAAGAGGAGGATCTGTGTTTGTACGCGATGAAAGTGGTGGATAAGGAGGCGTTGGAGTTGAAGAAGAAGGTGCAGAGGGCGGAAATGGAGAGGAAGATATTGAAGATGCTGGATCATCCGTTTTTGCCTACTCTCTACGCTCAGTTTGAGGCTTCTCATTTCTCTTGCATCGTTATGGAGTTCTGTTCCGGCGGCGATTTGCATTCCCTCCGCCATAAACAGCCGCGCAAACGCTTCTCTCTCAGCGCCGCAAGGTATAAACGGTGTTCATCATCATCTCTGTTAATTAATTAAAGAATTAAGAGTAATATGTTCTTAATTGAATTTACAGTTTTCAGTATGCTTTTTGTTTGCGTCTGGTTTTGAATCCTGAGATGTTACAATCTTGTCTGCTTTAGCTTTCTGTGATGTCTCCTTCAATGGAAATCAATTTATTTAATTTCTATATCTTCATTATTAAATTGCCCTGTTCTGACTTTGCTGCATTTTCCCTCATATTTAAATCAACTTCCATTATATTATGGTATTATCCTCTGGTTTTATTGTGTGGGAATTTATTTTTGTTTTGTTTTGAAGCAAAATTTCACTTCTATATTACAATAATTAAAATTAGGAATCCATGTAACTGTAAATGGTGTAAATCATCTTCTAGCTTGGGTGATTTATGTGTAATTTTGTCCATAATTTTCAGGTTTTATGCTGCTGAAGTTCTTGTTGCTTTAGAGTATCTTCACATGCTTGGAATTATATACAGAGACCTTAAGCCGGAAAATGTCCTCGTCCGATCGGACGGTCACATCATGCTATCGGATTTCGATCTATCTCTCTGCTCCAACGCCACCCCCGCCGTCGAATCGCCGGAATCTTCACCGAATCCGGGATTTCCCGATGCGACGGCGCTCCCCAGAACCAAATCAGGAACCACCGCCTCCGCCGCCACTACCCCGTTTTCCTGCCTCTACAAACGCCTGTTCCGGTCACGCAAGGTTCAAACCCTTGCCCCCAACTGGCTCTTCGTCGCCGAACCCGTCTCCGCCCGGTCATGTTCTTTCGTCGGCACCCACGAGTACGTCTCGCCGGAAGTGGCAGCCGGCGGGTCTCACGGCAACGCTGTTGACTGGTGGGCCTTTGGGGTATTTCTCTACGAGCTGATTTACGGCCGGACTCCGTTCGCCGCGTCGTCCAATGAGACGACGCTAAGGAACATTATTAAGAAGCCGTTGACGTTTCCGACCGCCGTGTCCGCCGGCGGGCTTGAACATCACTCGCGGGACCTTATATCCGGTTTGCTCAACAAAGACCCGACCCGGAGACTGGGATCGAAACGCGGGTCTGCTGATATCAAGAAGCATCCGTTCTTCAAGAGCCTCAATTTCGCCCTAATACGGTCGCTCACTCCGCCGGAGGTTCCCGGAGTACGGCGGCGGAAGTCGATCCCGGCGCCGGTGTCCAAAACCAGGGACAAGGCGGGTTACTCACCGGGGTTCGAATACTTTTAAATTATCAACGGTTGGTTCGACGCCACGTGGCGCAACCAAATTTTCCCACTGGCAGATTGAGAGTCAGAAAAATTGTATATTCGTTGTGCTTGTATTTTCGCCATCTCCACGTGGACATTGACGTATGCTTCGTGATATTATAGTATATTGCGATTATAACTTCGGATGAAGAAAAAAAAAAGAAAATTTTCTAGTAGAGGAATATAAATATTTTGAAACTAGTCCATCACATATTCGTACAACCAATCCAATTTCCATTATTATTTTGAAATATTCTTACGATATCTTCTGCTTAATTTGAAGATAAGAGAAGAAAAATAAAAAATAAAAAATAAAAAAGGAGTTAGATTCCTTCATTACAGAGTGAGCAAGTTGTGTAATAGTTAAATTTTCAATTTTATTTTTTAAGCACAAGAAACCAATATACAATTAATATTAAGACCATTCGTAATTTAAATATTGGATAAAAACAGTTAATTAATTATGCATGTGACCTCTTGATAATTAGGATATACGGTAATATCGCTGAGCTACGCTCATGTTGGCAAAAAGACAAAGCATTAGTAGATATTATTTGCTTTAGAAAAGGGACCAACAAATAGTAATGCTTAGACATTGAAAATATTCATCATATGAAATATTGGAATCATGTGGGGAATAAGTGGGGCAAAAGCCAAGACATCAATGGCTAATATTCTCCCATCAATCCTCTATTCTTTTATTATGTTTTTTTAATTTACTTTTCATTTCAGAACATTATTTTGTAATGAATAAAAATAAAGCTTTAAATCATTACATCAATTATATATCACTTGAGTATAGAGGTAAAGCCAAAGCAGACATACCATGTAGTATAAAGCCACCTAAACTAAAATATTTATTTGAAAAACAAAAACACAGTTTTAAACTAATTAAAGAAAATATATATTTTGAAAAAAAGTAAGATTTTCACACTAATTTTTAAAAGATTGGAGTTTAGTCCTTTGTAGTTCGAAAAAATATAAAATCTAGTTCCAATTATTTGAAAAAGATTAGAATTTAAATTCTATGATTTTAAAAAGTAGAATTTAATACTTAGGGTTTTGTAAATGTGATATATATCACAAGTTTAGTTACTTGATTCGTAATTATTAGAAATGACAATGACAATTTCTTAAATTCTATCAAAATATAAAGAACAAATTATAAAATTTAAAATCATAAAAGATAAATTATATATTTCTTCAAACTATATAAATTCAAACCCTTAAATTCTAACTTTTTCTCCAAAATTAATTGTTTGAAAGGAGAAATAGTTTACAACAACGCAATAATTTTATTGTTTTGTTGACGAGTATTACATGTTCAATGTCGAATATGGTGGCTATTTGTCTACCATCCCCAATATATAAAAAAAAAATAGAGAAGTTGTTTGATATGACTACACATGGAGTGTTGTTAGGATCAGCTGCCATTCAGGCAGCCCAAACAGTCATATTTAAAGCACTGTCCCTCTTCTTGTCTTAAACAGACCCTACTCCAATCCTCTAATTACCTTTCGCCACGTACTCTTTAGTTTCTCCCAATTACTCTAACACACGTGTCACATTTAGAACCTAAGCTCAATTTAATAATTTAATCAGAGAATAGGATTATTATAAATTGAATTCCTAAGGCCCATAACCATTTGATTTATTGTTTTTGATTTTTCAAATTTAAGCTTATTCCCTCTCAAATTTTCTACAATCTACTCCATCCTTCCTACCATTTATTTATATTTTTTTAAGAAAGTAAGAGAATACTAACCAACTTTTAAAAACAAAAACAAACTTTGGGAAACTACTTCTTTTTGTTTTTAAAAGTTGGTTGGTCTTCTCCTACTTTCTTAAGGAAAGATGTATACATGGTAGAAAGAATGAAACAAATTGTAGGAAATTTGAGAGAAAATAGGCTTAAATTTGAAAAACCAAAAACAAGAAACCAAATGGTTATCAAACGGGGCCTAATATTTTAATTTCTCAAAGTTCTATTTTAAATAATTTTCAGTTCTCAAGTTGATGGAATTAAATGAAGTTGATATATATTGGTTTTTATGTTTGTACCATGAGTTTATATACGTTAAGAGTGTTGGATTACGACTAATCTTAGCTAGGGCTTAGGTTTATGTTAATATGGTTAATATCTTAGTGTAATTATATAACTTGTTATAGTTATAAATGTTTGAAGTATATTACTATATTATGCCTTCCGTCATCTCCTTCAATAATACTTCCTTTCATTATATTCATGGCTCTTTTACTATCTAGCTGCTTTTTTATAAACCCTTATAATATATAAGCGAAGTTACCTATGCCTAAATGGCCAAATTAGTTTCTTCCTAGGCTAGACATTGGAAATGTTTTTTATAAATTAAAATTTGAATTATCATTCTTATCATTTGTTATCATTGTTATTTTTTATATAACAAAAACTCTAAGTTTCATTGTATATTTTTATATATATTTTTGAACATAAACAAATTTGCCGCCCGTCATTAAATTGAAATAAAATCATAAGCATATAAATGACTATTTTTATGGTATAAGTTATTTGGATATAAAAATAGAAATTAAAATTATGATAGCCTAATGAATAATTGATTTGACTATGCATATTTTTTGTATCATCACTAATAATTAATATACCTTTTTCATTCAAAAAATAAAGAATAATTTCTTTTCTACGAGAGTATAGCTAGGGTAGGCGGGTTAAGCTTAGAACAAATATTAAATTTATGGGATTTTATCAATTGTCGAGTAAGTTTAAATAATAGAGAGAAAGAAAAAGGGTGGGAAAGGGGGATTATTGGGAGACTTTTATTGGGGATTATTGGGAGACTTTTTTTTCAAAGATTCTCTCAAGACATGGGAGTTGACTTTGGTGTTCATTTTAATTAACATGAACAATATCATTCTAACTCTGGGCAGCTGATCATTTGCTTTCCCAATGCACCATCAAAAGTCTTCTTTGTTTTTTTTCTTAAAAATATATTTTTTGTCAATATTTTAGTGAGTACATGAAAGTTCAAGTGAAAATTAAGTTTTTATTTTATTTTATTTATTTTATTTAAATTTTATAAAAACCATGAATTTCTTCCGTATAAAGTCAAACCATTAATGAGGACATCTTGACCACACAAAAGGTCCCGAATCATAGATTAAAAGGTGGCTAATCAATTACAAAACTAACACAAAATTTCATCATGATCAACACTATGCCTAATCGTTACCAAAGCCTCACCGAAGTTGGAATACCGAGATTTCAAAATAGGTCAACCAGACATTATCAAAGCCTCCAAAATTTACTTTCTATACATTTTGGAGGCTAATCCTTGAAGCATATGAACATATATATGACCTACCAAAGTGAAGAATGAGAGAATCTATCCGAAAACTGTCAAAACTTACCCTGATTCAATCAAATTGACAACCATCTTTCTAATCCGAACAATACTTTGAGAGATCTCTGATTTGACGTCGTTAGACAACGCTTAAACTATAATACCCTGCAAAGTATCTCGATGCCACAGCTTAGGGACGGGGTAGTGGTGCCCGAGTATAGGGTAGCGAAACTCCAATTTCCCGGTCTCAAAAAAAAAAAATTATACCAAAAAAATGATTAATAAACTACAATAGAAATAAAGACTCATGTAAAATAATTGGTATATGCATCATGTAAAATATTTAAAACAAATGAAAGGGAAATACTAATTGTATGTCACATTGGCGGAGACGGGAGAGTTTCTTTCTCTTATAAGTTTTTCTTCCTCATTTTTTATTTTTGTTTTAGGTTCTTGTCGACTTTTCATAAGAGGAGAAATATTTTTCCTGTTCAACCAAAATCACACAAATAGTCCATATTTCATTTTTGTTATTTTTTTTTATATATATATATATATATTTAATTTTAAAATATGATAATTTCCTTTAATAATAAAAGAAGTAAACAAATTCATGCATGGCAAAATTATTCAAAGAAGTCAAATATAATAAAACTTAATTCAAATATAACAATTTTTTAAATTAGTTTGGGGCACATTTGAGTTTACAAAATGATGAAAAGTAAAATTGATTGAGAACAATAAAAATTAAATATTTTATTATATATTTAAGCATTGGAAAACATGAGTAAATATTCAAACAAGCTTAAATCATTTTGAGGAATTTAAGTACATATTTTTTTAATATGATACCATATAAACACAAAAATTGAAGTTTTTTTTATTTTAATTTTGTTTTTAAATACAAAAACTGAACGTTCGAAGATTATGATAGTTTTATTACCGACTCTCTAACAGTAACCATAATGTCCAAATGCAACATTACGGTTACAATGTCATTCATTTCTCGTAATATAGACAAAGCCAAAAATCATTTATTTTTTTACTAACATTTTTTTAAAATAAATTGGGTGGGGAGGATTACAAATCTTACAATAAAATATATCGATTTTCAATATCAAACCGTAAATATGATGTTGAGCTAGATTATTATCGAACAATAAAACCAACATGCAACTAATCCTTCCGATCACAAAATCTAAAATTCCAATATTCATGTTTTTCAGTAAAAAGTAAAAAGGAGAAATGTAAGACTTGTAGTTGATAAACTTGTACACGTGTGCATCATGGAAATCTGAGAACAAAAAAGACATTTCGAGGAGACCACCATAAATAAATCTTCAAACTTACCCAAAAGTTAAAATGAAGTAATAAAAATATTAATGAGTGTGAGAATTTAGTTAGGGACAAAATTAAGAGCAAATGATGTGAGATTAGACTGAGTTAATTATGAAAAACAATAATTAATTCCTCAAAAAAAAAAAAAAACAATAATTAAACCGTGATGGAACTGCAACACTTTCCTGAATAACTACATTCCAAGTAAAACTGTAAAAAAGAAAAAGAAAGGGTAAATAATTGAATTTTTATTACTGTTTTGGTTCGAATACATCAGATTGGCGTCAGAATCTGAACCGGCGGGTCGGGTCCCCCCGGTCGGTTTCTTCTTAATTGTAAAAACGGCGTGACAGACCTATACTATACCCTCCACACTAACCCTAATTACTTTATTTTCTTAATTATTTTTGCATCTGTTACACATTACTGTTCATCAAAAAACTTAAAATTATAACAAATATGTTAATAAAATAATATTTTTATTATTAGGTTGTAAATCAGTTCAATGTTAATATCATAATTTCGATTTCGAGAATTATATTTGTCAAACTTAAAACTATATTTTATATTACTTTTTATGAAAATAATAATTATGTTTTCTATAAATTCTAGAAAAATTGTTCCACATAACAGTTTTTATTTTTTGGTTGAATTTTTTTTAAATTACTTTTGTAGCAAATTAAGTGTATATATATTATTAATATATTTTATTTTCCAAATTTGCACTTCGATTGATGCTATTGGTGAATTAGTTGAACGATATCAACATATTGATTGAAAGCTATCACAAAATTTATTGGAATCAAACTGAAACATGAACATTTGAATTATTTATTGTTTTTTTTTTTCGTTTCTATACAGAAATTTTTTAGTAAATATATTTGTATTTTATTTTTATTCATGTAATTTTATAGATATTATGAAATCAATTAAAATTAAAATGAGTTTGATCCTGTGTACTAAAGAAAAGATTAAATTAGTACAAAAAAGAAAAGAAAAGAAAACCAAAATGAATGTAAACGTAAATTATAATTATGGAAAATAGTCAACAAGCGTAGGCCGAAGGAAGTAAATAATCGAGATGGTACGTAAAAAGAAAACACAAAAAATTCAAAGGAGTGTCAGAATAAGAAGTCGAAATATGTCAGACATAAAAAAAGTAATAATAATAATAATAATAATAATAATAATAATAATAATTAAAAAAAAAAAAAGGAAGATGCATAGGGTGACGTGGTGGTGGGTCCATGAACGACCAATGAGAAACGCAAACGTGAAAATCAGTAACAGTGATTTTCTTCCTCTTTCTTCTATCAATGCTCACAGTACAATCCCCCGCCTGTAATTTTAGCAGGCCCTACTTTCTTTTTTTCTTTTTTCTTCTATTAATTATTATTATTATTATTTAAAAGAAGCAGAAAAATGCGACAGATATAGGGCGAGCGTACCGGTTACCCATAGCTGTAGCTCTTATTCTCTCTCTAGGCACAAGTTACGCTGCATGCCCACCTCACGTGACCCCCAATCCAACCTTTTTTTTTCTTTTTTTCTTCTTTCTTTTTTCTTTCATATTTTACTTTAATTTAACCTTTTTAACCTTCAACAAATTTCAATAGTATCAACATTGGTAAATACCATTTTAGTTCTTGAATTATCATACAAATTTTATTTTGGTTCCTAAATTTTCAAAAGTCTAATTTTAGTTCATGAAGTATTACTTTTGTTTCGTTTTGGTCCTTAAACTTTCAAAACTCTAATTTTAATCCTACCTCAAATCCTTTGAAATTTCAGGGACTTTTGAAAATTTAGGAACTAAAACGGAATAAAAATAATAGTTCAGAGACTAAAATTGGATTTTTAAAAGTTTAGAGACAAAAACGAAATTTGGATGATAGTTCAGGACCAAAATAGTATTTTAGCCTATCAACATATATGTTTTGTCACTTCAATACAAGTGTCGATTAGTATTTATCCTTCCTCCTTCCATACGTATGACGAAAAAAGTATTTCTTAAGTTTTTAAAAACAAAAATATGAACAGTTCATATTTTATCATTTTATTTTTCATAAAAATATATTATTAGTATCAAATAAGATAAGGGTGTTGAGATATAGTTTAGATTGTGGTTGTTTAGATTATATCGTTGTTATTTATTATTAATGTATATGATGTATTTAGAACATTCCAGAGTCTCCTGTAAAATTCTATATAAGGGATATTAGGTATGTGTATTATTCATTGAAATACAAATCCTAATTGTAGAGTTTATCTAAGGGGAGTATACCAACTTTTAGAATATGACCGATGACTAATAACAAATATTACGGATGCACATATATAATATAAAAAGAAAACTTCCAATTTTACTAATTTCAACAACAAAAAAAAAAGAAAAGTTCAAATTTTACTTGGCTCACAGACACATGATTTAAAATGAGTAAATAATAAGACCCACATAAAGCTGTTTTTTTTAGTTTAAATTGTGGAAAGAAAATTATAAATACTGATTCAAGAATTCGAACTTATGATTGAGAAATGAAAATGAATTAACACCAATCTAGATAAACCATCGCGCTACAAACTCATTTGGTATCTACATAAAAAGTTGTTATCGGTTTACAGAATCGACTATTTGCGTATTATTGGCAAATTTAATCACCACTCTTCCATCCCAATTTAATAAAAAATAATAGTTACTTAACTAGGATTTGATTCGACTATTCGTTGAGGCTCAAACAGTTAGGGCTAGTCTGACTATTTTTCTGAAATTAATCGGAATATTAATGGTAAATTTTATTATGACTTTGACCAGAAAGCTGCTTTAATTCAGTACTTGTATTTGAAATTAATCTCTCTATTAAATTCTATTCTGATTCCATGCAAAATTTCAAAGCACTACAATTTAGAAGAATGAGGTTCACTATTCTATAAAAAAAAAAAATTATATTTAAACGAGTTTATGTACTTATCCTAAATAATTTATCATTTCATTATTAAAAATAATTTGTTATTTCTTACTATTCAATTTCAAACCATTCATTTTTAATAATCTTTTAACTATTTAAAATAATTACTCATTTTAAATCTACATCCAAACAAATTTTTTACTGTAACTTCTCTACAAATAACTACATCCAAACAAATCTTTGGCTATAAATAACTACAAATAAAGTTCTCAATTTTTAACAACTCAAAAAACTCTTCATCAAAACTTCATCCAAAAACCTCCCATGTTCTCTCACACTAGACATTTTAATATTTATAAAATAAATAAACTAATTTAAATATTGATTATAATTAACAATCGTAGTCGGAAAGAAAACCCAAGAGGCTATATGAATACGAGTTTTGGGAGGAAGAAAAATGAGAAATAATTTCCTCCAACCCTCCAGTTCAATCTCTCATTTCAACCCCTCATATCAAATAATTAAAAAAAAAAACGTGACATAATAATTTTAGGGAAATTGTACTGGATAGTCCAATTTCACAAAAATAATTGCAGATTAATAATTTTTTTAAAATATTTGACATCTATAGTCAAATATACAATATAAGTAATATTTATCATAAAGTATAATTAAGATATTAATATTAATTATACCATATAAAACGTATTACTTATACCATATATTTGATTATGTTTGCTAAATATATATTTTTTTGCCTAATATTATAAATACTTTTTCAATTTAGTCTATTCATGCAAAAATCCCTAAATTTTATTATTATTTAGAATAAAAAGATCATATCATTAAGAAAAGTGAAGGCCCATCGGGCTACACACAACAGAGTCCATAGACGAGATGTGAAATCCAAAGAGGAAAATCAAATGACCAAACTTCACTTAGAGGCTGTTTGTTTGGCATAACCACCCATCAATAAAACCAACACCTCACTAACTCAATCGATTATTGATCACGTATTAAAATTAAAAAAAATATTTCATTGGTATTAAAAAAATTGGATACATACGACAATAAGAGTAATAATTCATAACATACTAATGATCAAAAGTTTATAAGTTTAAATCTAACTCTTTTTAATTATTTTTTTTAATACATACGAGGAAGAGAGAATCAATAAACCATAAGGGCATACTACTTTCAAATAATATGAGAATCAAATACCGATTTTTAAAATTGAACCTAAGATTGTAGAGTTGAAATAGATTATTGACTAACGCGCCACAAATTCATTCAATACTATTTCTAATTGTTATTGAACTTAAAAACAAATAGAGAGATTTGCATGTTTAGACCATCTTTAGAAAGTAATTGCAAAATTATTCTTCTATGAGAATTTTAGCAACAATAAATTTTCCCTTTTAATTTCAAAAATATAGAAATTGTTCAATTACACATGTACCCCCCCTGTTCCGAATTCTAGTTTTGGAAAGTTTTAAAACTTCCATCCCATGTAGAGAAAAATGCTCCCACATGATTGATGCTAA
>JBBMEF010038870.1:0-14446 GCA_037832685.1 Sicyos baderoa | reverse complement strand
CTCTTCATTTTATTGTTGTATTCTCAATCTCTTTTAGCTGCGACCCTGCTCTATTCGATTTAAACAATCATAACACTAATTACGTGCAACTGTCAAAGTAAAATAATGATTTTATTCCACATGAGGGTTGTGGTTAAGTTCTTTATAATACTTTAAAAAATGATTGAAGATACAATGACAAATGTTAAAAAGACTATATATTAAAAAAAAGCTACCCAATCAACATATCATCACAAACCACACTTTTTCTTTCCACAAAAATATATAATTAAGTGGAAAGGTGACATCAGCCATTATATTAATTTCTTCTCTTGATTATACTTTTTTTTTCCTTGGACTTCTTCAAGAGTGTTGTTCACTAGCAATATGTATGCATGTGTTTCTCCCAAATATCTATTGTCCACTTTCCCCCATACAAATCAAATCCAGGCCTTCCTTTGGTAATCTATTTATTATGTGCATGTGCTTTTTCTTTGATTTTTTTGGATCAATCATCTCCTCATTCAATAATATGTTTTATGGGACCATCCATTTTCAAAAAAATTCCACATTTATATGATATTATTACTTTTGAGTATAAATCTCTCATAAAATTATTAATTCGTTATTTTTGAATTAAACTTGAGTATCACGCCTTAACTTAAACCATATACCTTTTCAAATTACACTTAAGTTACAATAACTACCCTTTATCAAGACAAACATTTATAAAGAAATCCACGTTGAAGTAGGGAACATATGTTCAATCACGAACACATTATAAAGCACTTCTACTATAATACACATTAGACATCTTGACTACGGGTTTTCATTATGACTATTGAATCATATTTATACTATATAAAAACTCACAATTTTTTTGTTTCACATTTATGACTTTGTTTTTTGTTTCAACCAAAAAACCCTTATACCAATGACGATGTTTATTTTTCACCCTTATAAATTCATGATCTATCTTTTATATATTTGATTACATTCATTTATTTATATTCCCACCAATAATAAACATCAACTTTGAAAATATATAGCATAATAGACCAAAGTAAAAACTAAACTAGCTTTATATACATATATAAAACTATTTTCTCTTAAATAAAGCATGAACTAAGTGCTCAAGTTAAGAGAACTTGTCTTTACACATTTCTTAATGTTTTGCATATTGCTTGTTTCATATTTCTATCAATGAAGTATCTTTCATTAAAAAATAATAATTAAAAAAAACAACTATTTTTTCAACGAAACATTTTATTCGAACGTGTAATAAAAAGAGAAGTAATCCATGTAAGATCAAACCAATAATGGAGGAGTTGATAATGAAACTCTTGAAACTATAAAAATCAATACTAAAAGTAAGATCAAACCATATAAACTAAAACAATAATTTTACCTATAAAAAATGGGGCTTTTTATGAATGATAAAAAAGAGAAAGAAATCCTATAAATGTTAAAAATTTAGAAAAATAAATTAAATATACAAAAAATGGGAAAAGACATTCCACTCACTTACAATATTTCATTCACAAATCAATGACTTCAATTAAGTGAAATTGACCGAACACAATCAAAATTGAACTATTTTTTAAAGTCTTTTGGACCATATCGTTCAAACGGGTGGAACGATATGCATTTGGTCGGTTACGCTATGTTGTAATGAAAATGCTTAAAGTTTTAGTGCTTTAAATTAGAAAGCATTTATGTAATTTTCTTTTCTCCTTTGAAGGCTTTGGTATGCGCATATTCTTTATATAATTCATATATTTTTCGAAGAATTTACTATATGATTATAACTTAGGTACGTTAGAATTTTTATTTACAACAAATTTCCTAATAAAAAAAACTGTAAAACCCACTTAAACATAATTTACTATATGATTATAACTTATAGAATGTATCCATTCGCCAAAACATATTATACTTGGCAATAATGGATAGGTATCTTCTACCTAAAAGATTTTAGGTTCGAATTCTCAAATCTCAAATATTATTATTGTATTGTAAAAAAAGAAAATCAGGAAAAAAAAAAACCAGTCCATTCAATAAATTCTACTTCTATGGCCCCACTCTTTATATTAATTGAAACAATAATCTATCTAACATCATGCTTACTCCCTTTTCTTTCTTTGTCTTTTTTTCATGATTACTAATATTTTTCTTAATTTCAAATAACTCATGGACATACAAAATGACATACCCATACATGAAAAAGAAGAAAAGAAAAAGAATATTTTAATGTAATGTACTTTCTTTTTTTCTTTTTCAATTGGCAAAGTAGCTTAAAAGAATGAAATCAAGTTAAAGACATAAATATTTGTCTAAAAAAAAGAGATAAAATCAATTATTGTGAGCCTAAAGAGTTTGCTAGCTGATCCCAAGACCTATATTTTTGTTTTCATTGAGTTGATACAATGTTTTAACAAAAATGAAGGGTAATGTGTTCAGTCATTGTTTGTAGATGATATTGATTGATTGCAAAGTGTTTTCTTCTCTATTATTTACTTTTTAGGGATTGCATTTATTAATATATAAATTATATTTTTTGAGTTCATTTATATAAATTATATATATATATATATATATATATATATATATTTAGTATAAATTTAGAGGAGGGTGGCTCCAACGAATCCTACATTATTACTGCTCTCAAATAATATGAAAGTTAAATATCGATTTTCATAATCAAATAATATAACTGGATTATCATCAAACAATAAAATTATTATTAAACCACTAACCCTTTTAAATTCAGTTAATCCAATATAATTTTCATCTTGGGCGGATTCACATTATTGTCTACGGTTGGAATTTTATTGTTACATTCAATACATATTCCAAAGGCCTCGTTAGTAATTGGGATGATTTGATGGGTTCCTAATAAATTCATAAAAAAAAAAAATAATAATAAAATAATAATAATAATAATTAATAGTAGGTAGGCAGGCAGGCATGTCAAGTCATTGACTTATGAGAACATACTTCAAACTGTCACATTTTATTATAACTTGTAGGTACGAATCATCTTGTTGCATTTTTTTTTTCTTTTTTTTTTTTTGAGAAAAACCTTCTCTAATTTTAATAGGAATAAGTTGAAATATAACAGAGAAATTAAAAGAGAAAATTATTAAAGATAACACAAAAATTTACATAAAAAAACTCAACAAAGAAAAAATACTTATAGAAAGAATTTTTACTATGCCAAAATTTGTTACAATGAAACAAAATTCCTTCCCTAATCTCAATTAGATAAATATTCCCTTCAAAATTTATATTATTCACATTTTTTACTCCTACTCTCAAGAAATTTAACTGAGATAGTATACGAAGCTTAACCGCACAAAATTCTTTCATCAATTCCAATATTATATAATCATTATCTTCAAAACTTATACTACTCGCACCCTTTGCCCCCATTCTCCACAAGAAAATACAAAAAACGAATTTAACTAGACGTACACGAAGCTTAATTGCACAAAATTTTTATCCCCCGTCTCAATTACATAAACACTCTCTTCAAACTTTATATTACTCACACTCTTTTCCCCCACTCTCCACGAGAAAATAGAAAATGAATTTAACTTGAGTCAGTACGCACGAAGCTTAATCACACAAAATTCTCTCCAAAGCCACTTGCTCATTTTATAATGCTTGGAGCACATCACTTCCTTTTAACTTTCTAATTCTTTGAATATTCTTGATTCATTAAACCTTTCCGGTGTGGTACAATCTTCTTTCTAATATTTTGTCAAAAATCTAACAAATTCCACGAATCCACATTTTTTACTGTAACATTGTTTTCTCTGACAATCATAATCATCAACTTTGAGAATTATAACATATTTCATCATAAAAAGTGTAACACTTGAAATCTCACATTCCAAAAAATTTCTTCTTCGTCACATATCGATACACCTTGCTAAAATTTATAGTGCAACTCCCACCTACTTTGCTTACTTGGAAATTCTTCAGCCACTGACATAATTAACTTCCATCACACAGTTTGCATAACCGCCAAGTAAATTTATGACTACAAACTTATGGAACCAGTGACATCACATCATCTACCATGGCAAAAATGGATATACCATGAGGATTATTTCTTTCTTTTTTTATAGGATCACCATCCGCTCTAGCAAGAGACACCACGTCAACATCTGAATTCGGGCCCTTTGACAAACCTATTCTGTTTGGATAATTTTCTTCCATGTGATTAGTATGTCCATATTTCCAACAACTTTTCTTTTTAACAAAGTATTTTCTTCTTCCCTTTAATTACCTGACTTCTTAGAACCTGATCTGTTATAACCACTACTAGACTCTGCTTTGTTTTTTGTTTTTTTATATGTTCGTGATTGTCTGGGTCATTTTGGGCACACCTCGACTAATGTCACGGGACATACCATCTGACCCTACAACATTTGGATGCCAAAGAAACCTATAGGAAATTAATTCCCTGCTAGATCATCATCACTGCTTGATCTTTTTATTTTAGAAGCATCACATCTTGGTCTTTTCTTCAAATCCTTGTGTAATTGAGATTGATCAACACGTCTTGAACTTGTGCTTGCAACAAACAGACAATCATCCTTTCATCAAATTTCTCTACGTCAATCTTCACCGCACTTGTAAAGTTTGACATCACTAAAACTACAAACCTAAAGCTCTAATACCAGAAAAACCTTCCCAAATTATCGCATGAATAAATAGAATTATAACTGAGAAATTAAAAAAAAAACAATACAAATAAATAGAAATATACCAAAAAAACTTTCATGGCAAAATTAATACAATACACAAAATTCTCTCTCCGACCCCAACTACATAAACAATTCCTTCAAAACTTATACTACTTACATCATTTGCCTACACTCTCCATAAGAAAATTTAAAAAGAATTTAACTAAAGTCTATATACCAAGTTAAAAAAAAATATTTCTAAATGAAATGCTTTGAAATCAAAGACACTTACTCATTCTCTAGCGCTTTGAGTATCCGATTTTTTGAACCTTTCTAATTCCTCGAAGATTGTTGCATATTGGAAAGGTTCAATGAATAAAAAATATTCTTCCTAATATTTTGCAAAAAACTACAACACATTTGTAATATAAAATTTGAATTTTAATTAAGAAAAAGTTTATCTCCTAATTTGATTTCATAATTATATGTTTAGAATTGAGAAACCATTTTTCCTCCTTCGAAAAGAAAGGGAATCATTTTTTTTTTTTTTTTTTTTCAATTTAACATCATTTATCACATAGTAATTAGTTGGTTACCAGTTCAAATCTTAAATATTATTGAAATATAAAATAAATTTCAAACAATTGACTTTGTGATGGAAGATAAATTTTATGGAATATTAATTAATTGATGAAGAAGATTGAAAAATTAAAAGAGATTATATATATTTAATTTATGGTGAATATTTACTTAAAATTTAATTTTATACTAGTCGAAATGTATAAAAAAAAAATGATAAATAAAAATATATAAGGACAAACAAAAGCAACCATATCAATATTTTCTCTCAAAAAAAAAAAAAAAAAAAAAAACCCATATCATAGTTTCTTAAGAACTTAAAATTCCATATGATCTTGAGTTTCCATTGAACAATTTAATTTCTTTGAGTTAAAATGGTATCACTTGTTTTAGATTAAAATTTAATGGGACGAAATTGAAATTTTAAACCTAAAATCGTCTCACTCAATTCAGTAATATATTGTCAAAAGAGGCTGAGTATATCATCCACCAAAAAATTATATATTTGGATTTCTATGCTCAAATATTGAAAATATTTTTTCTCTATTTATTTAATTAAAGAAAATTCATATGATGAGACCAACATACAATCTGACCCGAACTAAATCAAGACTTATTTTCTATGACATATTGATTAAATTTTAGATTCAAAATGAAAAGAATAAAGAAATATTACCTAATATATAGGAAATTTGCCCTCTATAGCAAATTTCCTACCCACAATAGAATTATAGCAATATTTTAAAAATATTGTAAATATAGCAACTTTTTTTAGATGCTATCGATAGACTCTATCAGACACTATCGATGGAGTACACTATTGATGAAGTCTATCGGACACTATTGATGGAGTCTATCGGACTCTATCGATGAACTCAATAAATCTGATTTTGCTATATTTGCAAATATTTTCATTATTTTACTATTTATACAATTTTTTTGCATTATTGTAATATACATGCAAAGTCCCCTAATATATATATATATATATATATATATATATATATATTATTTTTTAAAGAAAAGAAGGGTATCAAGTACTTTAGGAAACTAATAATGAGTGATGCTTTTAATTTGTAGCTTTTGATGCTTGTTCCTCTTCACTCTTAAGCAAATTGTGAAGTACATTATTTATACTATGAATTGCAATGATTGACAATTTGATACAAAATTAAAGCTGTCTCACAAAAATAATTGTAGCCTCTAAATAATTGTTGATATGGTCAGAGATTTAGATCACTAAATAATATTTTATATATTTTTTATATATGATTAATCAATAATAACAACTTGGTCTAAGATCTTAGTGGCAAATCATACTGTTTTACCTTTGTTTTAAAGATATTTAAGATCAAATTGTTTAATATTTTATATTTACATGAATAATTAAATCATAATTGCATTAATTAATAAACATAGGGCAGTAATGCATGTTGAATATCTCTCTCTGGCTTTGTTAATATTAAAGGAATATTTTGTTTGCAATTTGGCCGTATCAAATCTGTATGTTTATATTTTATTATTATTAAAAATTAGGAATAAACTAAAGTACATTTATTTATTTATTTCTCTTTTAATTATGATTTGAATTAAATTGTATTTTAATTCCTAAATCTTTAAAATGTTTTACTCGTTACTTACAAAATAATAATAATAATAATAATGCAAAAGGTAGTATAGCTCTACCGACATCTTAACCATGTCAAATTTTTCTTCCTCTAATATTGTTGTATCAAAATGTGTTTTTTAGTTCAACGTGGGTAAAATTGAACCAATAACATTTAAAATAGTTTTTTTTTTTTTAACTTTTAAAATAGTATAATTAGTGCCCTTATTGTTTTATAAATAGATATTTTAACTTCAAAAAAAATTGATACTAAAAAAATGATATATTCTTATACCAAATAACATGGAGTCAAACTAATATTAAGTGTCAAAAACAAAATAACATACACTAAACTGGTTTTTTTTTTCAAGTTGAGAGAATAAAATAATATTTAAAATCTTCAAATGAATAAATTTGAAAGTACTTTCTATTTTAATTTAATAATAATTTGAGTGGTCATTATTAAGTGACATAATAATTAAGAGAGTTTTTAGGAGTTAAGAGGTGATAAGTATATATATTATATATGAGTTCTAAAATTCTATTTTATTTTATTTTTTGAATTTAATAACATTTGAGAGTGGTTGATTTCAAAGATATATTCTTTTGACTATTAAATTATACAAGATGTCACTAGAATTCAATTTTCAGTAAAAATTTCACTATGGTTGATATATATATATATTATTTTATGAGAAATTGCTCCATACAATAATTTATTTGTTGTCATTTATGATTATATTTTTTTAAAAACAAATTACATATATAACAAATTTTGGTGGGTTTTTAATTTTTCCGTGATTAATACTATCGGGAATTGATTAAAAATTATTAATTATATTGATGGTAAACTATCCGTTTAACGAAGTATAGACATTTTATTTCTTTTGAACAATCATGTCAGTTTTCTATTGTATGTAACTATTTTTAAAAAGTTTTGTTCATGTTTTTTTTTTTTTTTTTTTTTTTTTTTTTTTTTTTTTTTTTTATACACGTAAAATTCATCGTTTTCTTGTCTTTTACTTTTCTTCAATATAAAAACTTTGAGTTATAATTTCATAAGTGATTACAAAATCTACTTTTTATATTTTATTTGAACAAAAGTATATTTTAAAAAATAAAAATAATAATAAAATAAAAAATAAATAAATAAAAGTGAACGAAGGAGGTATAATTTCAAATCGCAAACATTTTTTTGTAGTTCTCTTTTTTATTAATTCATTTGGCTCATTCAACACTCTTACTTAATTTAATTTAAGGATGTTTTTCATTTATAGTTTTTTTTTTTTTTTTTTTATGAATACAACTTTTTAAAAGAAATGTATGCATTACATGAAATTGGGACAAATAAATGAAAAACTTTATGAGTTTAATAGCTTTCAATATATGGTCTTCAATTAGTGTATATAAAATCTTCAATTAATTTTACAAACAATCTTCGATCAATTTCACAAATAATTTTTAATAAGTTAATAATTTTCAATAAGTATAGTCTTCGATACATAGTGTTATAGATTGTTTTCAATCAACACTAATATTCCTTAATCAAAAGACGGTGATAATTGAAATAAGCAAAAAACAAATGTTCAAAATTTGACATAGATGATATATTTCTAGAAAAATATTATAATTAAAGTAGACAACCAACAAATTATCATAGTAAATTCCTTTGGCTGGATTTTTTTTTTAATGAATGTTATTTTTTTAATATTGTTTACTAAAGAAATTGTCTAAAATCGAAACTAGAAAACTATTTAGTAGAATTCAACAAACAAAAACTATTAGTAGAAAGTTAGTAGAAAAAAAATAGGAAAAATAAAGGAAATTTGGACTGTATAGCAAATTTTCTAGTCTACATTAGAATTATAGCAACTTTTTAAAAATATTGCAAATATAGCAACTTTTTTTTATAGACTCTATCAAACACTATTGATGGAGTCTATCAGACACTATCGATGGAGTCTATCAATCTGATTTTGCTATATTTTGCAAATATTTTTAAAAAGTTGCTATTTATTCAATTTTTTTGCCTTATTGTAATATACATGCAAATTCCCCAAAAATAAACAATATTTATTGGAATATATTTTCAAATTTCTAGCCTTTTTTTCAAATTCTTATTTCTATCCGTTTTTCAAAAAAAAAATCTTATTTCTAGCCAATTGAAAATGCATTATCGAAGAACCGAAAAGGTCAATGGTGCAATGGTTTCATTGTTTGATTGTAAACTAGTTCAACACCAATATCACAGGTTTGAACAATCAATATTTATAATCCCCTTTGTACTAAAAAAAATGCATTACCCAATTGGAAATTTAAAATTTAATCAAAATATTAATAAGTTATTTTGTTCCTACTGTCCATTTCTTGAATATTTTTGGGCTCTACACGTTTGCTTCAGCCTGTTGGGCTTGTTTGACTCTCTTTGAACACTTCTCTTCGCCACTGGTTTTATTTAATTATTTAGGAAAAATTTATTAGATTAGTCAAATTTAAAAAGTAATTATAAATATAATTTGTCATTGGTATTAATAGAAATTGTCACATCCTTTTTTAATATTTTTTTGACACAGTCTTATGATATTAATTTTAATGAATATTTATATAATAAAAAATATATATATTTATAATATGCATTAATAATGTGAATGCAAATACTTCAAAATTTACTTCAAACGGTCCTTTGAGTTTTTTTATTTTTTTTTTTTTTTTTTCACTCATGAGAGATGTCCCAGTTGGGGTATGTTTAGTTCAAAAGTCAGTGCTATTTAATGTTTATTCATATTGTCGCTAGAATTTATTATTAGGTCCTATTAGATAATTATATGATTTTTTTATTTTTCAAATTTAAGTACTTAATTCAAATTCTTTATAAATTATTATATATCTTCTTTTAATAAAGTATACTAGAATAGAGCCTTTTCTTTTCTTTTTATGATATTCGTGACTGTCCAAGCCAGCTTTCACGCACTTCGACTAATGTCACACGACATACCGCCTGACTTTGCAATATTTAGATACCAAGCAAACTCGTATGAAATTAATTTTTATGTAGATGATCAACCAAAATAGTGTTCTACCAACATCTTACATAACCTAGTAACCATGAGATTATATGTTCGAATATTATTTGTACAAAAAAAAATACACTATTGAAACTATTTTCTTAGTTCAAATTTTGATTTGAATTTTAAAATATAGGTAAAATATAAATATCAAAATAAGGAAACTATAAATTATAATAATTGTTGTAGGCTTAGTTTTCAAAAACAAAAAGTAAATAAATAAAAAAAAATTCTTATTATATAGGTGATTGTTCGAGCTAGTTGACGTACACTTCAACTAATGTCACGAGATATGTTGCATGACCCTATAACACTTGGATGTTAATGAACCTGTAGGTAATTAATTTTTAGGTAAATGACTATCCATAAATTGAACTCATCATCTTTAACTCTAGAAGATCCTACAACTACGATGCTCATAATGATCAAAATAAAAAATAATAATAAAAAATAAAATGATTATACAAATAAATGAATAAGTTTTCTCATCGTTCTTCTCTCTCGCTCCCTTGGTATTAAGCTGGTAAGTCTTTGCTTCTTTTTTCAACACTATTTTAACTTCTTTTATGTGTACTAACTTTGAAGCCAATGAGCCTATAAGACTAATCTATCTATTAACTTAACCTTTTCAATGTGTATTTTTTTTAATATCGTTTGAAATTTGTTAATGTATTAGATAAACGATGTATAGAGTTTCATCTAAAAACTAACTGATAATGAGTAAAATGAGTAGTGATATGATCTGTGTTGAATTGAGTTGAGTTAAGAGAATTTTTTGGATTGGTCAACCCGACCTATGTATTAGAGCAACCCTATACATATATTTTCTTGTTAAGTTGATTTGAATTATCAAGTTGTATTTATCTATTATTTTTTCTTTAAAATCCACTCATAATTCATAAATATTGTAAAAATTAAAGAAAATTAGTATGATATTAGGTCTTTATTTTTCCATTCGTAAGGTGTGGGATTGGTAGAAAAAGTGAAATGGATAAGAGTGGAGGGCTAATAGTGCTTGGGGATAATTAACGAGACGTTAATAGTGTTTTTTTATTATGAAATATATCTTCAAAACTCAAGCCTTCAACCAACTATGCCACCCCCTTTAGAAATAAAATTAATAGTAGTTGAGATAATTAACTACACTCGTTTGAGGATTTACGTTAATAGTGGTTGAATGATAAACTTGATGTGGAGCTTTATGAAGTATTTGATGAGTGGTTAATGATGATTGTTTAATTACCGCCAAATACAAACAAAGAGTTCTAGAAGAGTCTCGTGTACCGCTCTTTCTTCGGCGAAAACAAGCACACCCTTAAAGTTCAAAATATGTCTTCCTCTTCTTCATTTGTTTCAATGACTTCTTTATAATTACCTTAACCTTGCTCCCTCTCAACTTGACCATAAATGGTTGGAGCATCTTCAAGAAATAGAACCAACTTCAAAATTCAATTTATATGATTTTTCGTACCATTAATGTGTTCCTCTTCTTCATTTGTTTCAACCATTCAACTTATATGAATTTTGAATTTTGAACTTATAAATGGTTGGAAAGTAGACCATTTATATGATTTCCCAAAATATTTATATATACATATACTATCAAGAGATTATGAATTTCAAATAACTCATCATCGAAGAGAATAAAATTTTAGTAACATCTAGTATCATTAACGGAGAGGTTACAAGTATAATTCCTCTATACCATATATAGCTAAAAGAAAAAAATGTTCCATATTATTTTTGTCATTAATTTTTAGATAGGTTCAATTTTAGTCCATAAACTTCAAAAATCTAATGTCTGAAATTCAAAAAGTTTAATTTTAATCTCTCAAATTTGAGATTTATTATATTTCTTTCATAAATGCTTAAAAATCCAATTTTAATCCTTGTACTTAAAAAAAAATTAAAATTAATTCATATAATAAATTTAAAGTTAATAATAATTAAAATTGATTTAATAATATTAATACATCAAATAAATATGGTAATTTTAAAAGAAAAATGAACAATCTTTTTAAAGTGTGAGAATCGAAGTAAAACAAACTTTAAAATTTAAAGACTAAAATTAGACTTCTAAAAATTTTAGGACTAAAATAGAACCAATTTCAAAACATAGACTAAAGTTGAACTAGGAACTAAAATAAAACAAAATCGAGATCAAAATAATCTGGGAAAACTTCCTTTTCGGTTCCTACCTTTTGGCTCAAGTTTCACTTTGGTTCCTATGTTTCAAAATCTAACATTTTTACCCTTGACATTTCAATAATTCTCAACTTTAGTCCTTGACATAACGTAACCGTTAGTGGTTTAACGAAATATTGACGGATAATAACTAAATTAATTTTGAAATTTAATAAATTATTGATGTTTAATTATGGTGTTTAAATTAATGTTTAGAAGATCAAAAGTTATCACTTTTTTAGAGTATTTTTATTTTATCTAAAAATATAATTATTGTAGGTAATACAAAAATATAATTAAGATGGAGGTAATTTGTATTTTCAATTTTCTTTGTAATTATTGTATTTTTTTTTAAAAAAATCAATTAAACATTATAATTAAATATCATTAATTTATTAAATCTTAAAATTAATTTAGTTATTATACTAGTCAATATTTCTTAAATCACTTACGATTTCGTTATTTCAATGACTAAAATTGAGAATTATTGAAATGTCAAGAGTAAAAGTGTTAGATTTTGAAACATAGGGGTCAAAGTGAAACTTCAGCTAAAATGTAAGGACCAAAAAGTAAGTTTTTCCAAATAATATTTTATCTAAAAATAAATAATTAAATTAGTTGAACTCAAAATAATAATAATAATAATAATAATAAAATACTTTGGCGCGCAACGTGTTGAATGCAATTTGATAGCGTAGTCAAAACTTAACACATACGCGTCAGTCCCTCTTCATTCATCCCGTCGCCACCTTCGATCTCCGGCCGCCGTCGCAATGAACTACGAGAGAAGGCTGAAAGCGGCGGCGAAGCTCATACTTCTCCACAGCTCCGCCTCCGACGACTCACCGAAATCCTGCCCGGACCTCGGAGTTACGGCGACTCTGAAGCCCTACCAAGTCGAAGGAGTTCTATGGCTGATCCGTCGATATCATCTCGGCGTCAACGTCATTCTAGGTCAAATTTTCATCTCACTTTTACGAATTATTGATGTTGAATGAGCTAACGAGCCCCAATTTTGTTTGTTAATGTTCGATTTCGAACTAGTTTTCTGTCAGAAATGTAGAGATTACCACGAATTTTCCCTCATTCTCCGCGTTGTTTGTTATCTCTCCGTTATTTAGTTTGTGACTTTGTTGTAGCGGCTGAAATTTGACAAAATTCTGATTTATGAAGTCGTATTAATTGGAAGACTCTACAGCGAGTTCATAGCCAATTGATTAGTTCGAGAATTTTGACTGTGTTTCTATAGTTTGTAATTTGTAATTTCTCCTACTTGGATTAGTTTGATAATCGATGGTATGATGACTGAAAATTTACTCTATATTCCTAACTGAATCTTGAATGTAATAAACTTTTTTAACGACCATATTTGGTCTTTGAATTCATGAAATTTACTCTAGTCATGTGACACTCAAGTTTATGAGTTGTACATGAATGAACCGAGACCACAATCCAATGATAGAGATTTTGAAGATATGATAGTCATGATTAAGAAAGGCTTAAAAGAACTGATTAGTACTACTACTACCTATGCTAATAAGGTGCATCTTCTTTTTTTGATACTTAATCGTAGGAATTGCACATTTAAGCGTGCTTAACTTGGGTCAATCCTATCCTAGGTTGTGTGACCTCCTTGAAATTTTTGAGGAAGCATGTGAGTGAGGACAAAGCAAGCTGAAATGACCCGTGTTGGTTTGTTGTGACGGTATCCATTCTTAGAAACGGTTTAAGGAAAGTAGGTAACATGGTCGGGTTGTAGAGATGCAGGGGAATGCCGGGTCTGAGAGGGGCTGAATCTAGATTTCAAATTTTGGTTTGAATCCTTGGCCTGAGGTGTTACAAATGGTATCAAGCGGAACTTCTCCCAGTAAGATGTGGTTTGGGGACAAACCAAGGAAAAAGTTGGTGGGCATGTGACGCCCAAGTTTAGGAGGGGTACATGAATGAACTAAGACCACATTCGGATATAGGGATTTTGAGGATATGATAGTCATGGTTGAGAAAGGCTTCAAATAATTGATTAGTACTGCATATACCAACAAGGTGCACCTTCCTTTTCGGTGGCTCAATCTTAGGAACTTCACTCTTAGAAGCGATTCAAGGAAAGTAGGTAACATGGCCAGGTCGTAGGAGAATGTCGTGGCTGAGATGGGTCAAATCTAGATTTCAAATCCTGGTTCAAATCCTAGGCCTGGGGCATTACAGTTTAATGCATGCTTTTATATATGTTTATAATTATATTCCTTGATTCTTGCAACTTCATGATACGATCCAACTTGGGAGTTTAGGGATTAGTTTATTATATTATTAGTTAGTAAGGGCGTTTGTGTCTTTTCATA
>JBBMEF010038859.1:0-14449 GCA_037832685.1 Sicyos baderoa | reverse complement strand
CTCAATCAGTTCACTGATTGAACTCAATCAGTGATTATTGATTGAGTTCAATCCCTTTCATTTGATTGAGTTCAATCAGTATCATTGATTGAGTTCAATCAGTATCATTGATTGAGTTCAATCTCTTTCATTTGATTGACTCAATCAGTTCACTGATTGAACTCAATCAATGATTATTGAACTCAATAAGTGATTATTGATTGAGTTAGGGTAGAAATGGTATTTTTAAAATAATTATCCAGATTTTGCTATAAACGAATTTTTAAAAAGAAGTTGCTATAATTTTAATAAGTGGTTGGGATTTTGCTATACAATGCAAATTCCCTAAATTTTTCCTTTTTTTTGTTCATGGAGAATTTTTTATTTATAAAACAAAAATTGAAATGTTTAATTAAGGAAAATAAATACGAGATTTATGATACAGTATTAAATGGAGTAATGCCGTCTCAAAAAAAAGAAAAAAAAAGTAATACATATGTGAACAGTTGTTCAACAGTATTAGTATATGCTCAATACCCAAAAGTTCATGAATTCGAATCTCTCATATCCTCAATTGTTGTAATCTCAAAAAATATTAAATGGAGTAATATATTTCATTTTAGAGCTCCAGTTCTCAATTCAAAATTATTCAAATAGTCCCTTTAATCAAATTGACAAATATAGACTGAAGTTCTAATGTCAAATTCCTCAACCATTAATTCATTGTGACCCACCGAATAGGTGATGGTGCGATTGGTTATCTGGTTTGGTGTTAATCCATTTTCACTCTCCGGTCATGAGTTCGATCCTTGGAATCGATGTTTGTAATCCCTCTTCCCCTAATTTGTACTAAAAATAAATAAAAAAAATCATTGTAACCCGATTTTTCTTTTCCTCTAAAATTATTGAAACAAAAACATTGATGATAACTACAATCAAATTGTTACGAAAATGTTCCTATCATTATCGTTATCATTATAATGAAGTTCAGCACAACATTTTGAGGGGTAAGATTTGAGCCTTTCATAAAAAATTGTATGCCTTTTCACAAGGATTTCAAATCAACACAAAAAAGGCATAATCTAGATATGATATAAAAAATTTCTCTACAGTAATGAAAAAAAATTATTTACAAGTATAAATAGCCTATAAACCTAATATCTAAATGTAATCAAAGCCTCACTCTCAATAGCTGTTTATTCATAGAGCTATATATTCACTATATCACAGTAACATAAAGATGTTAGTAATTGTACCTTGTTGGCATTCATTAAGATCTTCGAATTTCTCTATAAGGAAGGTTAGATTGTTCCAGCAACGTTATATCTCCAGGGGAGAAGAGATTAGAACCAGTACTCAAGTAGTGTTGTGCAACTCGTCCCCTGCATGATAAATCAGTCAAAAAAACTATATCGAGGAGTCGGAAAAGGTAAGGGTGTAAGAGTTTCTATCAATGTTATTGGTACAAACCTTCGTCGTTTCGTCTTATCTGAGCCTTTTGAGATGCGCAAAGTCTCTAATCTCGAAATGAAACGCAATGAAGAAAGATATTCGAAGAATTGTACACCTTTCATTGCCAAATGCGATCTCTTCGGAGCCACATGCTGAATTACGTCAAATAGGCGTGATTTCATATTGCTGCATGGAAGACATTCAGAAAGAGAGAAGGAAAATCAGCTCACTTTTAGAAGTTTAGAACATGTGAGACAAGAATTGCTGATATGAAAATTGAAATATATAGATGGCCATGTTTGATAACTATTTTGTTTTAAAATTATTAAAAATTAAACTTATATATAGACTGCCGCGTTTGATAACCATTGCACTTCGAACAAAACACTCATTTCTCTCTTCCTCTCAACCTTCTATCATATCTTGCATTTCTTCTCTTCCAGGCAACAAGTTTTTTTTCCTCCCCTAAAAACAATATTGTTGCGAAAAGGGGAAAAAAGAAAACCCGATTTAAAACTGAACTGAACCACTAGGAACTTAAACAGGCTTCACTTTTAAACCGAAACCAAAAGGAAACAGTTTTCTTGGTTTTGCAACTTTTAAGAACCGAGGGGGGGTTTGGTTTGACCGTTGGTTTCATCCAAAAGCAAACCAAACCAAACTGTGCATCTTCCTTCTTTGGTTTTCTTTGTTATATTATTTACTTGGTGTTTTCAATATTCAAGCAAAGTTTTGAAAACTTGTTATTAGTTTTCTGAATTTGATTCAGAATCCATATGTTTGCAAATCATGGTAGAAATGTTCTCAAAAATAATAAAATTATAAATCATGGTAGAAATATTGTGAGAAAAAAGCTTAATGCTGATTTTGGTTTGGCAAAAAATATGTATATATATATTTTTTGATATCCGTGACTGCCTGGGACAACTTTCGCGCACCTCGACTAATGTCACGAGATATACTGTCTGACCTACAACATTAACTACCGTTACCAACTACCATTACCAACTTATCATAGATAAAAAGATTTATGCTGCTGCTCGTTCAGTCATCTTAGGTTAAAGCATAATACTGCAGCTTTTATCTCATATTTTTTCGGTGAGACCAATCTCAAAATTGTGATTGTTATCAGTGTAAATTGATCAGCCAGCTGGAATCCTAAATCTATTTTAAAAAATGTGCAAAATTTCATATGAAAGGAAATTTCAGTTTCTTACCTCTCTTGCACATTATGACTATGTCCCGCAAGGCTCAGCTCCAAATCATTCGTAGTGGAAGAAGAGTTATCCATCATATTATACGTCGTTAATTTTGCCAATGCTGCTGTATTAGTATATGTCATAGAGGCAAGCATCTCTGGTACAATATCCATCCTGCTACTCAAGCCCGCACGAGAAGCCGTAGTAGCAATATCACTCACAATGGTGCAAAACCCATGCTGAGCAATTGCAGATGACATTTCCAATTGCTGAAATCCCCAGAAGAACGAGTCTGGTTCCTCAGTTACAAAAGTTGGCATCTCCAATATATCCTAAAGAGAAATGTGGTTAGCATTATGAGCACTGATTCTTGATCAACGCGATTTAAAGCACTTACTTGTGGTTGATAGGAAGAACGCAACAGATCTGAGTTTGAAAATAGATGGCTCATTTTATGAACTAGTTCCACAACCTGAACGGTTTCTTGCTTTTCAGGCATGGCATGATGCCCTAGAAGATCTAAATGATGGAGGCGCAGTTGTTTCCACAATTCATTCACAGATCCATCAGATACGTTCAGTTCAGGTTTCTCTATAAACTTGGACTTGTTAAAGTCTACACGGCTGCACTCATCCATCAAATTATACGTTCTGATAACGTCTTCTATATTTCCATTACAAGAAAATCTTTCCCCCTCTCGACGGGAAGAGTTAAATGCATTGCAAGAGTTTTCCAAAACAGCTGTAGTTTCTTGTACTGTATGTGAATCGAAACTACTGGTTTCAACTAATAACGCATTCTGAAAAGGCCCATTCGTAGAAACTTCTGGACTGGCACCAGCATCACCACGAGATGCAATTTTGGGAAACAGCTCCATGTCATGAATTTCAGTCTCAGGAACAATTATTGACTCTGGTACGTACGAGGTAGCGATAGACATGGACGCCTCCATGTCATGATTTTCAGTCTCAGGAACAAATATTGACTCTGGTACGTATGAGGTAGTGATAGACATGGACGCCTCATTCAGATCTATACCACCTACAGTTACTGAACATGAATAATCTTCAACAGTATTAGCTGACCCTGACATATGATAAAGCATCCCATTTAATGGGCTTGAGTAATTTGGAGGTCTCGGATGGTGAGACGATAACATAATGTCATCTTTATTTGGTACTTGAAAACACTCTTTATTGATAGGTGCATCTCCAGAATCAGAAGACGCCACCATATCCAGCCTTCTTCGGCGCTTCTGCCTAGATGAAGGAATAGGCGTTCCCAAAATATCAGAATTCTCATGTGCAGCATCACGCCCAAGTGCCAATTCACAGTGACCTTGAATAGACCCATTCCTACTCAACATTGCTGCCCTCTTGGCCTCTAAAAGATAACGGTCTTCAAGATTTTGATATTGCTGGCCATTCTTCATTTTCCCTACATAAAGTTCACCTTCACTTGCTTCCAACGAGCAAAAAGTTGTTTCTGTTCTTAATAACAACTTTGTGATCTCTTTATCAACTAGCTCTGATAAGTGAGATGGGAAACTCCACGGCATTACTAATGGAAGTATCTGATGGCCAGCCTCGCGATCAAATAAAAGTGGGCCATACTTTTTCTGGATTTTATCTGCAGAATCGAATACGTTGGCCAACACAAATATAAATCATATCAAAATCTTTATTTCCAAAATCATCAGGATCTGCATTTAGTGAAGCAATCACCTTAAGGGTATTATTCATTGGCTACCCAAACTTGTCCATATGCATGTGGCAAGTGGGGGTGTAATGTCCAGGAATAAACTGATAGGTTGGTTCAAAGTTAGTTTTGTTAAAACGGCCCACTTGGACACCATATTACATACCGGCAAGAAAACGAACGGAAAGTACCTCTTAAAATATATTGATAAACCATAAAATTTATGGCTATTGTATGTACCAACTTTTAATTTATTAATTTATTTATCATGATTTCTTTAAAGGAAGCAGATTCATTACTGTAATGAAATTGTTATCTAGATACTTCTAAGGTCCTTGCTTCAAATCCTTGAAAACTAAATAACTTTTAAAACCCATCAAAATCTTGCAATAACTATCACTATCAGAAGATTCAGAACAGTTAATGTTGCCTCACTGCACACAAGAACATACTAAATTATTGTCAAGGTAAGCTCAAGGATGCAAAGAATCAAGGACCTCAGATTACTGGACCACAAGTGATTAGCTTTTGACAGTGATGAAATCAAAGAGTGGTCTTATAAAAAAAAAAGTGGTCATAGTCAAATAGACAGCCAAAATGATGTAAAAAGAAAATACAGTTAGAGAAAACGTAGATTTAACGATGACCATCATATTTGTACTTGGAAAGCACGACTGACCTATAAATCCTTTACCCTGGCACAAGAACTGAAGATGCATAATGGTTTTTCGTATATCATTATTGTAACAATGAATAATACGCTCAAGTAAGCACGGTCGGATGTTGACTCCTTCTGAAGCACAAATCTGAAAGGGAAGCAATAATGAATAAATTGAATGGAAATTCAAGTATTATGTCATTAGTATTAGTAGATGAGCCAAATGCACACACCATATATAAATGGCTGAGTAGTTCTGTTGATGATGGTCGTTTAAAAGAGACATGTAGCCCGACCAAATTATCAGGAAGAACAGGATCGCGATCTATAGTTCAAGGATAAAAAATAAGTTGAATTCATTGTTGTAAACTGTAAAATTCCTAAAAAATGAAATTAATTCCATATGTAAGCACTCTTACTATTGCTGGTCAAAATTATGGGTCTCTTTCCTTTGTCAGAAATCTCTTGAATTGCTGAAATAAGACCCCGATCCATGGGAAAAATTATATCTACGTCCTCTATAAGAATTAAAGCCTTAGCTTCTTCACCTTGGCTGCTGGTGCTTTCAGATGTGATGCATTCAAATTCTCTCCCACCTTTAATGTTATCTTTAGAATCGTCATCTGATAAAGGGATGATTTCATTCTCTTCATCGTCAGAGGAGATGCATTCCAATTCTTCAACATCTTTCTCAATAAAATTGTTTCTCGGCTCCTGGGAATTTTTTCCCGACCTGAAGGATAACGATCTTTTCAATCCTTCTGAAAAAGATTTATGCCCCAGCAAAAATAAGAATTTGAAAAAGAGCTGATTGTATTATATAGTTGATTGAGCAATTTCAAAGGGACAGGACATCCAGGCATAATTTGATGCTCTCTTTTGAAGGAGAAATCACTGATAAATATGCACCAGAAACATGCAGAGCTAGCGCTATCATAATGATTGAGAAGATGGTTATCTTGCAGGTCTAGCACAATCATAAAGTTCAATAAAGAAACTATAACATGGAGAAGTCTAAGCCAAAATTTAAATAGAACGAACCAATTCAATTGATGAGTATGTGAAGCCCCTCCATACATCTGCTTGAGAACAGCTCCTGATCGAACGTTAGATGAACTTAACTGAAGGGCAAAATATTGTACACAGTCAAGTTTATTTAAAAAAAAAAATAAGTAACATTTATATTAATAAACAATCAGTCGTTACGACATAGAGGTTGGGGTAGAGGAGACCACCACCATAAGGAATCAATTGCAAAAAGGCCCTCCGATCAAGGTTAAACAAAAGAGCACTAAGATTTATTATTTATTATTATTATTATCAAAATAGAGTGAATCGGTTTTTTTCCATCCACAAAAGAAACAACAAATATAGATCCCAGTTTGAAGCTAATTAAAGATATTTTTTTGATATCTGTGACTGTTCGGCCCAACTTGCACGCACTTTGATATTGTCATGAGACATACCGCTTGACTCTATAACATTTGGATCTCAAGAAAATCCGTAGAAAACTAATTTCTAGGTAGGTGGTCACCATGGATCAAACCCCTCACATTTTAGTTCCCAAGACCCTCTTTGACCACTAAGTCACTCCATGACGGTTAATTAGAGATATTTTAGTTTCAATAGTTAAGGCAGGGGCAGCCTTATTGGTTGAGACTTGGGGCTTTTAAGGCATGCTTCCTTGGAAGGTCTCAGATTCGAACCCCATGAGTAAAGCTTAATTGTAAAATCCCTTGTTGTCTCTCGGATCTGGGTCTTGGGACGGGCACAGGTGCTCTCGAGTATAGTGGAGCTAAACTCTGATTCTGATTTCTCGGTTAAAAAAAAAATAGTTAAGGGAGCATAGAAGTAAAAGGCAACATCAATTTGAAATTAATGGGGATGTTAAAAAAAAAGGTGAAATTACTAGCATAGATCATCCATGGCAAGTTTATCTTAATTCTGATCCAATTATCAAGTTTTCTTCCAAAGAGGTTCCTCGAAAATCCATAGTCCCATTCAGAAATAGTCAAGTTTCTAGATGGCTTTTACATTGCCTTGATCTTTGGTAGATGAAACCTTAAGCCATCTGATGAGTTTCTAGAAGACAATTGTACATACGTCAAGGATATATCCACAACATATTCAACAAAAAAGTAAAGGCTTTCATGTCATCTCTTGACCGAAACAAGCACAATAGTTTGTTGGTACAATCAATGAGAACCCACACGATCCATACTTTGGCTAATAGAGGGATAAACCGGTACTTATCCATCCAAAAAGCAATACTTTTCTATTTGCTTCTTAAAATGAGCAAGTCGAATTCAGACACAGTCAAATTCATTCTTGTTAAAATTTATAAACAGATGGGTCCCAGCGGCCAGCACTAGAAAATATCAATACTATGGGCATACAAATAATGCTTTAATGAAATGAAATGAAGAAATGAACAAAATAGATACTTCAAGAGTTTTCCCAACGGTTGGGTGATTTAATGCATATTTCCCTCATCATGATTTTGAAGCATCTTCAAAGTAATTTTAAAACAATGAATAGGTCCACAATTTATTGGCAGGTGTGAGTGACATAAAGCCTAAAGGTATATCATTCTAATACAAATATAAAATATTATTAAGCTCTATCAATCCAACAATGCAGAATTACATTGGTAAACCGTAGCTAACAAATAATGTGGGAACTGAAAGCATAACGCAGTTAACCTATAAAGGGGAAACCATTTTATAATTAATTGAATCTGCATGTAATGCAACATCAACGATAAGTTATAATTTAACCAATCTCTTTTTGCATCTATAACTAAGAGAAGATTGAGGGTTTAAAATTTAAATTCAGCAACCATCCCAAAAAACAGGAGAAATATATTCAAGTGAAAAACTGCCAAATTAGCATTACCTCAAAAACCTTGAAGCCATGCTCCTTAGCACAAGCATAAATGGCTGCAGATTTTCCACTCTGCAAACATAAAGAAACATTTCAACCAAAGAGAAAAATCATGAACAGAAACATACAAAACAAAGGAACTTAGAACTTCTTGGCAAAATTCTGTGAGGGTGTTCTTGTGGTCGGTTTGTATTGAAAGAAATCAATGGACAGACCATTTGAGTCAAAGGAGAAAATGTAATCGTTTTTCCTTTGGTAGTGTTCTTCACCTTGCCTTTACTTGGTGTAAACATAATAATCTTTCAGTCATTTTCATGGCCATCTATATTAAAATATATATATATTCTGAAAAGACTTTTGTGTGCAACAAAGTGCACAGAAACATACAACAGCCAAACAAATGACAAAGAAATAAAAAGCCTACGGAGTTTCTCAAAACCAGCTGCAACTTCTTATTAAAATGTGATCAAGACTAAGAAAAAGCAGATTTACAGACAAGAATTTACTTTGTTTCAACTTTCAATAGAAATTACAAAATCCAAACAAACGTAACACACAGATCAGGTGATAATAGTAAGTTTCTGCATACCCCATATGATCCCGTGACAAGCAGCACTTTCTTCAGCCTATCCTCTCCATCTGGACTTTCATAGTCAGAATCACTCTGAGAACAGTTACCATTGTCATCTTGATTCAGGAATGTTTCCCCCCCAGCAAAACCTTTGTTGTTATTTCTTTCATGCCAAAGATGTAGCCACTCACTCAAAAACTTGACTGATTCGAAATTACCACATACCTGCAAAACAATGTGTTGGAGAAGAGATAATAGAAGAAAACAGAAGCCAGAAAACTATGTAGCTAATAATAGATAGCAGCCAACCTCCATGGCCATCTTCGGCTGATACTTGTATGTCCATAAGCAATTTTTAGGAAGGCTTTGACAACGAAGGTAGTAGGACTGCATTCTATTATTACAAAACCATTTTTTTAATTGCATAAAAATATAAGAAAAGGCAGGCAGTAAATTAAGCATAATAATGATATGGTAACAAGGCAGGAAATTAAGCATAAATGTTTTGAGAAAATCATAAACATCTTCCCAGACACTAAAGATACCTATTACAAACTAAACATTTAGAAACGCAAGGAGCAACTCATACGGATGTAAGATGCACTAACAGGACAACAATAATATAATCCATGACATTATGAAACTACGAATTCCCTCATAAATTATAAATTGACCTCACATCAAATTTGCTCGCCAGTAACATAAACTGACAGAAGCAACAATCTCATTGCTAAGATGGACGAATATTATACTCGTGAAATGATCACAGGTTAGTTAGTGGTATTTTACACTAAAACCAGAAATATTCGGAGCAATTCAAATTATGGCTCAACAGTTCTGAATAGCATGCTTCTTCCACCTCTCATCATATAAATTAATTCCCTCCGTAATGTGAAAAGTAAGGTTGACTATAAAATAAGCAGGAAAATGGTAGAAAAAGATAAGGGAATACACCGGCATCCAACGCTCAACACAAAACTACATGCAAAATTTTAAACCAAGTTGTAGAACTTTAAATTCTTCTTGAAAAGGATTTTAGTTTTCGGAGTTTAAAGTATAAGTATTGAACTAATAGCGTTTGATATCATAATTAAGACAGGCAGAGTTTCATAAGGAAAAAAAAGTAAATCAAACTCAATGTTCTCTAGGGACAAGACCAAGGGTCAAAGAACTTAATCGTTTATAAGAAGTAATAACCTGTCCTGAAGAAATCCACTTTGACACTCAGGAATTGACCTTGCTTCAGTACCATTAAGCCCACTTGTTTTATTCAGGTTACCATCCTGACAATATTACATGAGAAAGATATGATTTGAGTTCAAAATTAGGCACTGGCAGTTACAACTAGTGAAGCTGAAACGAGTTAACCTTCCAAAAGTAGAGAAAGAAGGAAAGTAACACACATGAATGAAGAATGAAATATACCAATTCTGCACTACATAGGAGGTGACGGAGCATCATTTCTTTGCCAGCATCCACATTGCTTACAGTTGATGATTCTTTAATGTATTCTTTCTTAACAGAACAATGATCCATGGGCTCCTCAATTGCATCAGAAGCAGGCAACACAATTGGAAGGTCATCGAAACTTAAAGACTTTATACAGCCTTCAAATGCTGATGAACAAGTGTTTTCTAATGTATGACCAATATTTACAATATTCTTGTCAAGGAATGTCCAGTTTTGCCAGTTTGGAGATGGTTCATCATCATCCTGTATGGTACTATCAATATTATGACTCTGGGTGAAAAATAAAAGATCAACTCTTCAACATTTTGAAGAGGATATCAAGTTTCAGGGGATGACCAAGGAAAAAATAAAAGGGAGTGGGTGGGGTAGTGAAAAATAGATATTAACATGATATAATCTGAGTTTTTCCTTGCATGTACTAAACTTCACAAATGATCGTCTGTGGCAGAACTTTGTATTTTTCCCAAGCTAAACATAAAGCTAAGAAAATCTTACCCCAGTTCTTTCATAGACGTGAATTGTATTACAGCCAGTTCTACTTTCCTTTCTCTCAGTGCACCCTCTTTCTGCGGATTGAGTTGCCTCTTGACTATTCTTCCCTGCTTTAATGGATGAGAAAAAGGGATGAATTTGCCTTCCTGTAAACATCCGTGAATGTTCCTGATCATTCGAATAAGGGCTTAGTGCTGGAGATGTAAATATTTAATGTAACATTGAACACAAATTAATGAAATGATCAAATTATTTTCAAACTACAGCTTTGCCGGTGGAAATTCCAAAACCAAGATATAAACTCAAATCACTATGAGTAGCACATCATGAGAGCATAAACTACCAACTAATCAAACCAAAGTTCATAATGCAGAAACATAACAGCCATGTATCTAAGAACTAAAAAGTGAATCATCCTAGCTGACCCTGGGCAAGAACTTATATTTGTGAGAGTGACACCAAGCTAAAAAACCGACCTCTCTAGTCATTTTTTCCTCCAGTCGCAAGTTGGGAATTGTTGGACTTGAACTTGGAGTTGCCTCTTCAGCATGTAAAATTTTCTTTGGTGTCAAGTTTACCACCCGCTTCCCCTTCGCCTGCAGTATGTAAAGTACAGTTATTTCTACTTGGAAATCAATATAGCTTTGTATAGAAATGCAAACCTTTTCAGTTTGAAGTTAACCAAAAGAAAATCATAGCTGTTGGGAATACAAACAAGTGTAGTAGTTAAATAAGTGGTAGATTTTGAGTTTATAAAGGAGGACAAACATCTATATTGGTATGAGGCTAAGCCATGAGGACTTATGCCCAAAGCGGACAATATTATAATTCATAACAATGAGGAGATCTCTCGAGGATGGGTTGTCATTTCTTGACAAGTGGTAACAAAGCAGTTCCTCTAACTTAGCCATGCCTATAGAATCCTCGGCTATGGAACAAAGAACTTGTGAGTTTTAAAATGTATGACATAGTCATAATGAAAATCCGTAATAGAGCTGTCTAATCTGTGTTCCAGTGAGGAGTACTTATGAAATAAGTGCTCCAATGAGAGGTGCTTCTGAAATGTTGTCTCGATGAAAGGTAGTTGTAATGTGCTCCAATGTGAGGAGTACTTCAAAAATGTGCTTGTGATTGAGTAATGTGTTCTCTAGTGAGGAATGCTTCTGAAATATTGCCCCAGTGAGAGGTAGCTACTGTGTGCTCAAACGTAATTCAAATGGATTTGTGAATGAGCTATGGTGGAATCAAGGGTAATTCATAAAGATTTGTAGTTTAAGCTAAGATGTGCTCAAGTGTAATTCAGAAGATGACTATTCAATGAGGGAGGCTCGACGTGGTACTTTGTTCGAGGAGAGGATTATTGGGAATACAAACAAGTGTAGTCATATCTTGGATTTATAAGGGAAAACAAACATCTCCATTAATTTAATATGAAGCCTTTTTTTTATTGAAATAAAAAACATAGTCATGAGGTGAGGGCTTATGTCCAAAGTGTACAATATTCATCATAGCAGCGTGGTGATATGTTGAGGATTGGTGTTCCTTGACATACATCGTATTTCAGTATCTAATTCAAGCACTATCCCAACTCACAGCATTGAGTAATTTAGTCTAATTGAGCTATTCACGATACAACTATTCGAAGGCCTATGAAAAAATTCCAGTAATTCATCAAATTAAAGCCGCTTTACCTTCTTCGAGCTTCTCGATTGCGGCGTGGTCTTAGCCGTCGACTTCCTTTTCTTCTTGACCTGACTCCCCTGACTCCCGCATAATTCCTCCTCCTCCTCGCCGCCATTGTTTTCCTTCACTTGATCTCCTACATTCTCATCCGGCTTGTGAGGAAGCAGAGTGGAGTGTACCGCCACTTGACGGCGGACACTTCTTCGCCCCCGTTTGCCGATCTCCGCGGCCTCAACCTCCATCGCATTCCCCGATTTCTCAGCCGGAATCTCCATGAATGTACGCCCGATTAGCAGCGATCGGGCGAGTTGAATTTGGAAACTAGGGTTTTGAGATAATTCGAGAATCTCTGAGAGTGAGCTTAAGCTTTGTTCGTTACGAAACGTGATCTGAAACTACAGCAGAAATCCAGGAGGGGAAAAGTGAAAGCTAAAATTGGAAGGGAATCACATCGTTTGTTCCCGCGCTCACGATTTTTTTTGATTACGATGATATTTCGGGATTTTTTTTACATATAATAAAAATGAGTAAAATACTTTTATTATAATACAAAATTAAAATTAATTCATTTGTCACAAAAAAAATTCAAATTAAATTTTATTAAACTTGATCAATAATTAGTTGATTTATATAATTTGATAAAAAAATTATATTCTATCACTATTTGAGTTCTATTATTAAAATTAGATTCTATCTATTCAATTTGAATTTTATCATGAATAGAAGATTACGTGTTATATATGAATTGTTTTAAAAATTATATTACAAATATAATATATGAGATAGAATGTGATGGTGATGATGATAGTAAATTCCCATAATATTTTTCTTTCTTTCTTTTAATTCAATGAGATATATTAGATCCATGGTTCAAAATTAATTGCTAAATCTTACCTTTATAATGATGTTGGATAATACCAGCTCCAGAATTTACCTTATATTTATAGCTTATAAGATTCAAATTTAAATTTTAATAGTCGAGATATTATAGTGATTTAGATAATCGAAGTTTGTATATGTTAAACATATGATATATTTGGAAATAGGATAACATCTTTTTTTAAACCAGATTTAGGTTTATTTTGAATTCGTATAAGATAAAATGTAATATTATATTTTATAGGGATTTTTATTTTTTTTGAGAATCTTATAGGGATTATTTTGGAAGCGATGTTGTTTGGAATTTATTTGAATTTTATGGTGATCTTGTGACGAGCATTGGAAATTGTGATTTCATGTGTTTTTTGTTTTTTTTCGGAAGAAAGCAAAAGCTCTTGAACCAGAATTTGGTTTTTTGGTTTTTTTTTTTTTTTTTTTTTTGAGAAAAATTTTGGTTTCAAATATTGAACATATAAGTATTGCTACCTTACCTATATTTATTTTATAACACATCAAATTTTGAAAACATTAAATTAGTTTTAAAATATTGGGTTTTCTATTTTTTAAAATTAGCTAAAACCTCATATATTTTTTAAGAAAGATTATAATTATGGTAGAAATTTGTAATAAAAAAAAAGAAGAAGAAGAAGTTAGGAAACTTAGAATCAAATTAGTTATAAATATAGATTAAATTATTAGAAAAAAAGGATTAAATTGCAAACAATATTCCTAAATTATGAGTTATTTTTTTCATAGTACCTCTAAATTTAAAAGTTTAAATTTAACTCGGTGAGGTTTGAAAAATATTTTTAAATCCTTTTATTGTTGAGTTTTAGATAGAAAATCGTTACCGTTTAAATTTTAGTAGCACATGAACTTATGAAGGTTTCAAACTATTTTTGGTGATTTCCTTGAGATGAATGTGGCTAATCTAGTTTGACTTGCCTAAGAAATTTTAGTATCTATGTTAACATGGTTTCTAAATATCTCATATATGTGGATGAGTATCATGTGAGGTCATAATTTGTTGGGATGGCCTATAAATTCACGTGGGCGATGGGACACATACCTATATTTTCTTTGACCCGTGGGTTCTTCAAGATAGTTTTTTTTGTGTGATCACTACAAGAATTTAGGAAATTTGTGACGAGGGAATCGCTGACAGTGAAAAGATCGATCACTCCTTGTACAATAGAGAGAATAGAGCGATTCCCTAGTCATTTGCCATTTGTCTGACTTTTAGTTTGTACAATAGAGAGAATAATGATTTTAGTTTGTGATTCATCTAAATGAGACAAATGACTTTGGCATTATGCTAAAGATGGATGACCTTTTTTTTGTGAAGAAGTGCATACAAGCTAGCTATGGACTTGATTATTGTGAAAGCTTCAACTTTTTTGGTACAAGTTGTTGAAGTTCATCACTAGCCCAATGGAGTTTAGCCCACTTAGAGTAGAAACTCATAATCTAGAAGTTTCTTAGTAA
>JBBMEF010038828.1:0-14459 GCA_037832685.1 Sicyos baderoa | reverse complement strand
TTGCAAATATTTTCAAAAAGTTGCTATTTACTCAATTTTTTTTATCTTATTGTAATATACATGCAAATTCCCCTTTTCTTTTTATTATTAAAATTTTCAAACTGCCAAATTAAAAAAAAAAACAAAAAAAAACAAAAAAAATAACTTCTTCCCTTATTCTTCTTTCACGCGCAACAACCCCCCACCCAAGAACTCACTGCCGCGGCCACCACCCTCCACCGCTGACCACCCCTGCCGCCGACTGCACCATCGGCGATATTCGCCGTCGCCGTCACTTGCCCATCTGCCACCGCCAGCAGCGCTCGCGTCCTTTGTGAAGCTTCTTTTCACGTTGCAACCGAGCCCCGAGCTCGGTTTCACCTCCTTCTCGTGGTTCTTTTGCTTCCATTCCACTTGTAAGACACTTTTCTACCCTTCCTGGTCTTCATTTCCTCTCTATTTTTTCGATCGGATTCCATGGATTCTTGCGAAGTTCAAGCTTGAGATTCGTAACTTCTTTTGTAGATTGCCGAGGCTAGAGAGCTCCGTTTGAAAATCTGAGACTGGTTCTGTGTTCTAGAGATCGAGAGCTTTCCAACGAGGTATGACCCGCTCTGTTCCGTGATGGTGTGCTGCCGCTGCAGTGTCTCTGAAACAGTTTCTTCCTCTCGATCTCGTGATTCTAACCTTGTTCGTGGTTTGTTTAGATCGTTCCTAACGAACTCTCGGCGTTGTTTCTCGTTTAGGTGACCAGGGAGCCTTTCTTAGCTAGCGAGGTTTTTTGGTGTTCGGTCGAGTCGTCGGGAAAGGTAAGGGGCTTCATTATGAGTCGGGTGTGGCAATCTCGTCTCAAGTAGTGGCATGACTAGGGCTTTCAGACTATAGCATGATGTTTTTGAATGATTGTTTCTTGGTTTATTATTGTCTCGAATGTCCTGTTATGCTTGTTATGCGGAATTTGATCTTGTATTAGTGAATGAATGCTTTTGCATATTTTGATATCTCATGTTGTGAAGTTGACTCGTATGAACTGTAGAATATTGCATGTGTCATCCTGTTTAGTGTTGTATGTCATGGACGATATTGTGAAACATGTTTTAGTTAGAGATTCTGTGACTAAATCGTTATCTTTTATCTGGTCGAACTTCATATGGCATGTTGTATTTCTACTTGTTTGCATGTTGTAGTACGTGAGACGGATGGCCAGTCATGACTCGCATTGAACCAGACACTACTACAACGACCCCGTACGTGAGGCGAAGTGTCGTCATGGACCGGCATTGACCCTGACACCTACGGGAAGAGGCCATTGTGACAAATGATGGAACGGAGGAATGTCTGTCGGTGAGCCTGCATGCCTTGGGATGTTGTCTGCAGACATTCGATTCCTGCATGTCGGGTTAGCTGCGGCGCCCCCACTTAGCCCGAGGTTTAGGGATACTGTGTGTATCCCTCACTCGTGGACCCCTCCCTGATATGTTCAGGTGATTATATCGGCATCCGCGTATGCCTCTATTGTCACGGCATGAGCACCGTTGACTTAGTAGTGGTCGATCAGTGGAACGACCCTACTTTGTGTGACCCTACTTTGTTTGGCATGATGTGTTAGATCGAATGTTCGCATCCTTTTAGTGCTTATATGATTTCCCCCATGATGAACTTCTTACTGGGTATATATATTTATATATGTACTCACCCCTTATATCTTCCAAGTATGGGAGCACATCGAGGTGGCTGACTATGGAGCTGGGTGGTCATGGGCATGGCGTCATTATCTTCCACATTTATTATCGTTTATTTTTATAGTTATTTTGAACTTGTGTTATGTTTATGTTTCAAACCTATAACTTGATTTCTACGCTTTACGACTTTTCTCTTGGGATCCCGAACCTTACTTTTATAACTGACTGAACTGCTTTACATTTTTTGAATCATTTGTTTTACTTAAATGCTTAATAGCACGTGGTGCTCGTTTTATTTAACCATCTTTTCAAGTCATGCATGAGTAACGTCCACATTAGAGTCATTTAGGAAGTCGGGTCGTTACAACAATGAATAGAGATTTGGGAAAGAAGGTGATGGCGTGAGTTTCTTTTTCCACATAGAGGGAGGGGTACTTTTGTTTTTTATTATTAAAACAAATTTCTTTAATTAAAAACAAGAATTAATTTTGCTAATTAATCTTAATATAAAGAGATTTGCAATTAATTTTCTATTTGCTTATTATTAAACTTTTCCCTTAATTATGAGAGAGAAATGCCAATTACAATATATTTTATTATTTAAAAATTTCAAGAATTTAGATTTAGACATTAATTTTAACTCCCTCAATGGTAGCTATTTATTTAATAAGTTTTCATTTCTCTAATAAACCTTACTATATATCTTTCAAATAATACAAGTCAACAATTTGGTGTGAAGGATATGATCCAAGCCTTTGGGCTTGAACCATATCTAGTAAATTACTTTTAGGGTAAACTAGAGAAATGTCTACTTTCTGTAAACTAATTAGGCAAATGTCTAAAAAACAGAACTATTTAAATGCATGTCTAACTTCAATTTATGTAATTAGAAATTTAAATACAAAAAACCAAAATACTCATCTAATTTGATTATTTATTTTCTAATTTATTGTAAATAAACATATTTGTTTAACTAACATGAGAGAGAAACCCATAAATATTGTCAACGGCCTAAATTAAAATAATAAACCAAAATCTGAAATTTAAAATTGAAAAATAAAATTAAGAATTAAGTTTTTGGTTTTTTTTTTTAAATAATAGAATTTAGATCATTTATCATATACCGAATGGCGTACATCCATGGTACGTGTGTGTACAACTGATCCATAGTCTAAAATTCATACCGAGGATGGGAAAACAGGGGCAATTAATGTGCTTGCCAACCATTTTAAGGGAGGCGAAAAGTCATTCCACACAACAGAACGCGCAAACGCCCCCCCCCCTCGGTTGTTCCAGCACTCCACACCTTCGAGCTAGCTTCGTCACTTCCGTCGAACGTCGACCGCCTACCGCCGTCGAGCTTCCACCGTAACTCCCATCGAGCTACAGCGTCCGTGGTCGTCAAGCTTGTACGACACTTCGATAAACCAGGTAATCGCCCCTTGCAGCCCTACGGAACTCTTCTTGAATTTAAAAACTTGCCCAGTAAGAACTAGAGATATTTAAACTTTTGCATGCCGAAAAACTCCCCTAAAATGTAGGGATTTGTTGCAGATTTTTTTGTTTTTTTGTTTTTTTTTTTGTTTTATGAATGTTGCGTGATCTGTTTGTAGGTTTAGAAACAGCTGAAAGAAATGGCGAAGGGTAATGCTCCTTCACGCGTTAAGTCTGGAACGTTCATATCTGTATGTGTCTGAATGATATCTGCCAAGAGACAGCAGTCGCTGTACATGCCCCCGGCGAACACGTGTACATCCACTGAACGTCCCAGTCATTCTTCAGTGTGTTCAGAAATTGTTTGTGCGCGCCTTCTTTGTAGAGTGATATGGAGACGATTTTCGAGTCCTCGTCTAGTGACAACTTTTCCTCAATAGAGGATATTAGAATGGAAAGGGACGTGTTGCAAATGATATCAACCACGCCCGTTGTGTAGTTTGTGTAAATATCGCCCTCGTTCCATCTGCCATTAAAGAAAACGGAAATTAATGTAGTTGTCATTAAACTTTAAACTCGAGGTAGTGTGAAAAGGATAGAGAAACCAATTTGGTAGAAGACAAAAATGATAAATGAAAGGATGAACCCAGAACACTGTAAACACAAAACAAATTAATTGTGAAAATGTAAATTAAAATGTGTGATTTTAGCTTGACCAAGTAATAAGAGGCTAAAAGTGTGAGATTTTAGGTTTAACCAGCTTTTATTCTATTTTAAAAAAAAAAAAAAAAATGGCAGTTAACCTACTCTCCTTAAATGGAGATTATATATTATATTTAATTTTTAAATAAGTCAAAATAGGAGAAGGACAAATTAGAGATTATTATTTTATCTCTCTTCATTAAAAATCAAAAAAAATACATGACTCTTAATTATTTTCTCCATTAAATATTCTCTCTAATATTTCCTAAAAAATAGACATTCCGTAGGTTTTCCCTTACTTTTAAGTCCATGGCCTCTGCTAATAAGAGCTCTCAGGCCCATACTGCTTCAGCCTTTGGGCTTTCAATTTTAAAACAAATATGGACCAACTAGAGATAGATAAAACCAACCCTTATTTTGAGAAAATGACTTCACACAAGTTTCATTTTCATTTTTTTTTTTCTTTTTAAAGTAACTAACATATTATCTAAAATGTCAGTCATCATGTAGTAATTTAGTGATAAGAAATGGCTTTAAGTAACTAAGAAGATGTGTTTGGTTGAAGTTATGCTTATGTGACCATTCATACAAAAATTAATTTTATACTAATGTCTTTGGAATTTAAATATCGTAAGATCAGATGTTTAGTATAAGATAAAAAATGTTCACGTAAATTGGTTTAAACAAGCTTGAATATTAAAAATAATATTGACTACAATGACAAAAATAAGTGGATAAAAGGATCGAATTCCATAAGCTCTTGGTTCAAGAGTAAGGAAGCCAATTTTAAAACACACGGTTGTCAGGAATGTCATTGTTAAGGATCTTACATCAAAAACAGTAGAGACCTCTCTTTTATTACTAAATAATTTTAATATGGGTGGCTACACTTCAAAAAAAAAAAAAAAAAAAAAAAAAAACTCAGATTTCCTTTTAGAAGCCCATGGAAGCAATAACCTACCAATTGTGTAAATGAATAGCTGTTAAAAACCCTTGAGAGCCAAAGTTTTCATTGTTTGTTTAGTTAATTTCAACTAAGTACTCTTATTATGATATTATGAGAGTAAAACCTAGTTGATTAGCTTATAGTTAAAAGAAAATTAAAACTCTACTCTAGATGGCACAATATTAGAATATATAATTGGAAACAATACTTGTTGAAGGACGAATCAAAAGATATATTTTTATTGATATACAAAACAAAAGGCCAACCACCCACAAGTATCTTAACGGCTACGAAATAGAAAATCCATTTTTATATTTCGTTCTTTTATTTTCTATTTATTCTTTCTCACCCATGTTCATATACATCATATCGAGGAATTCTAATTAGAATTCCGTTTGATAATCATTTTATTTTTTATTTTTTATTTTTAAAATTTAAATTTATTTTTACTCAATTTTTTTACAATGATATTCCACCTCCCTTACAATATATTCATCATAAAATAGAAACTAATTTTTGAAATTGAAGTTTTATTTTTTTTATTTATTTTTTTTCAAATTTTTGTTTGGTTTATCCTAAAAAGAATAATTAAAAAAATTAAAAAAAGAATGGTTTGAGTTTTATAAATATAGTGAGATGTAGATATTTAAATAAAAAAAAATATAAAAATAATTATTATGGGCTTAAATTTTATAAATAAAAAGTAAAAAATAAAATAATTATCAAACGGGCCTAGAAATTGTGTCTTGAAACATTGGTAGAGAAAATTGCATGGGATCATATTCCTGTAGGTTAAGTTGCATGCAAAGATGCAAATCAGACTCTGATGTGGTCATTTTCTTAGAACCTATTTCTATTCTCTATGTTTTAGCCACCTACAGATTTTCATACAAATTTATAACAATATTTACATTTTACAACTTAACTACTCCCTTAAAGGCATTAATTCTAAGTTAGAATGCATATGTTGATCAAATTTAACGTTGAAGAATATCAAATTTTTAGAAACGGCTAAACCGTTTAATAATTATTTGTTTTTTTATTTTTGATTTTAAAATTTTAAGCTTGTTTTTATTTAAATTTCCTACAATAATGCCTTCCACCTTTCTTATATTGTAAGATTGTCAATACTATCCAAATTTCAAAAATAAGATTTTGGAAAATACTTTTTTTTATTTGGTTTAAAAAAATATATAGATAAGTGTGAAGATATTGTAAATATATTAAATGTTATATTTAATATATTATATATTGTTGTTATTCGGTTGCTACATTTAGGGAATCTAGATTCTATTCTAGAATCATCTAAAGATCCAGGGTTAGTTAAAATGTATTTTTTTAATTGCTTATTCGCCCTCTCCTACTCCCTATTTAAAGGGTTATTCTGTACAAGTTTAATATTGTGATTAATACGATAAATCCTTCCTTTAACTCTTTTGTTTACCTTGTCTATAAGATGTAAGTATGTAAGTAAGAAAAAACACATATTAAGATAATTGTTGTAAACTTAAATTTCAAATCAAAAATTAAAAACAAAATGGTTATCAATGTAGTCTAAACTTTATATTTTTCATTAATTTTGCATAAATGTGTACATAAATGATCAAATCCCATCCTATATCTCATAACAAATCGTAGAAAATATAAATATTTAAAATACTAAATCTAAAAAAATTCTAAATAATATCTTAACGATATTTATTCTTACACACTCTCAAAATGAAATACATGTAAAAGTACACCGGACCAAATTGAAAAACAAAGTAATTGTAAGTCGAACACACGGATGCTACATCTATTGTTGTCGATCACGCCATCGAACAGAATGTACCATAAATTTGATGTGTTATTGTACTACATCAATTGCGTGGATTTCACAAATCATTATATTGTTCCTGATCACTTCGTCGACCATAAATACTACAAATAAGATGTTAAATGTTGCAATATATCTTGAATGCATTAATGTCCTGCAATTAGTTAGCGGGGGCTCACTGCCCGATCACTGAATGGGGATGCAGGGACAACGCTCTTATTGTGAAAATGCATTTCCACAAATCCTAGAATATGATAATATTCAAAATCTTAAATCTAACAAATTTTAGAAAATATCTTAACGATATATATTTCGAGCATACATGAAAAATGTGACATTAGAATGAAATGATAAGAAAGAAATTGCGTTCTAACCAGAGAAATCAACTATTTCATAATATAACATTAAATTTAAAAATTTAACAACTATCATGGAGGGATGTAGTGGTCAAAGAGGATATCGGGATGTTTAACGTGATAAGTTCAATTCACAAGAACCACCCATCTAAAAATTAATTTGTGCGCGCAAAATATCCAAGGGGCAGCGTGTTTAGAGTTTGAGATTTATGTAGACATGTGAATATTCTAGAATGTGCAAAATATCTAGATATTCTTAGGATAACTCTAAAGTCGGTCATTGGAGAAGCAAATACTACATGCCCTTGAAAAAGACGAGCAAGCACGCATGACAATGATGGGAGAGCATCTACACAAGCAAAAGCCGAAGCAAATTTAAGCAAACATCAAAAGGTGAAAATAATGATAAAGGAAAAAGTCGTCAAGAAACCACACAACATTGGATAGCTCATAAGAACGAAAATAAGAGTTCTCAAGGAAAGAGGTTCGAAGGCAATTGCTACAATTGCGAGAAAAAAGGGCCACGTGTCGTAGGACTGTTGGTCGAAGAAAAAACATGTAGAAAGTAATGCAACAACTTCCAAAAATGAGATGGAAGATGAATGGGATGCTGAAATACTACATGCCCTTGAAAAAAACGAGCAAGCACGCATGGTAATGGTGGGAGAGCATGACGATTATGAGAATGACTGGATCATTGATTCAGGATGCTCAAACCACATGACAGGCAATCAGAATAAACTCCAGGAAAATGACTTCAAGGAGAGTCAGGTAACCAACAACACACAGTTGTCGATTGCTAAGATCGGCAACACAACGATCGTGCCTGAAGATGTGAAGGTTTATGAAGATGTTAAAATATTAGAAAATCCAATAAGTGGAAGATGCTACACCTCAATAGATGTAATGTTTGAAGAAGCATCTTTGTGGTGGCCCTCAGAGAAGAAAGTCTTACCAGACTCGAACAACACTGAAGAAATTCTACAACAGGAGACGGGAGAGAAAACTTTACACATATGGTCAAGTGATGATGCGCCTGAAGATCTAAGCGACATTGATGTTGGTGATCAAGATGTAAATCAATCAAGCGAATCTTAGGAAACGCCACCAATCCAAAAGCAAAATTCGAAGTGTGTCAATGCGAATATTATAGAAGATTGTGTTAAAGAGTTTGAGACATATGAAGAAGCATCAGAATACTCAGCTTGGCAAAAGAAGATGAACGAAGAACTGACAAGTTTGAAGCAAAGTCAAACTTGGGAACATGTGTCAAGACGAAGAGATGTCAAGTCCAATTCTTGTAGGAGGGTTCACAAAATAAAGCGACGTTGGGAAGGATCAAACGAAAGATATAAGTATCGCCTAGTAGCTCGAGGTTTCTTTCAACATAGAATGAGTCTAGTGTTGAGGGAGAGTGTTGAAGTTCATCACTAGCCCAATTGAGTTTAGCTCACTTAGAGTAGAAGTTCATTATCTAGAAGTTTCTTGGTAAATGTAGAAGTTTCTAGAGTTTGAGATTTATGTAGACATGTAAAGAATATTATATAATATGCAAAATATCTAGATATTCTTAGGATAACTCTAGAAAAATGTGGGGGGAAATATATAGATAGTTTTAGGAACATTCTAGACAAGTGTGTATTGTCTAGCTTACACTATAAATACTCCCCTACCCCACCATATTTTGTATAAAAAAAGCAAGTGTTGTAATGTTCTACAAGGTGTATTCAAAGAGTCCTGGTCTGATTTTGTAGAATAAGGTTTTAATATTTGTCTTGTAATTTCTTCTTTAGTGGTCTTAATAAAAAGTGTTGGTGTTTTCCACAAAGAGTCATGTACTTCAACACAGCCGAGCAGTTGAAGTAAGGACTTCAAGGCATACTTCATCCATAGTTTGACAAATATAAGGGAGCAAACATGAGGTTTTTTTGTTTTCAAAAAAGAAAAATTACTCAAAATACAATCCTCAAGTGTATATAACGTTTAAGATCTTTCAAAAAATATATAAATATATAACTCACTGTATGTAAAATCTCAAATAATATTAACTCGTGCAAAGTAAAAGTAGTTATAATCGAATCACTCTACATTCTTGTGTCCATCTTTATTTTATTATTGATTTATTTTGTAGTTAAATAACTTCAATACTTGCTGGAAAATATTAAAGTTGAATATTTTAATCATTTATATGCTAAGACTAGGTGCGGGATAATTACAACTATTTTTTTTAATGTTTTTTTTAAGATTATTGACATATTATTTAAACAAAATCTTATCATTTTTTATCAACATCGTGTAGATATTTTCTAACAAAGTCAAATGTATTTTCGATTTTTTTTTTTTAAGTTTAATATTTTTAAACAAAATTTTAACGATCAAAATTTAAGGACAGAAGTAATTTTTATTATTATTTATTAAGTGTACAGTAATATTTTTGAAATTACTTATCAAAATGTAAGATTATGTTTACCTCATAATTTAAAAATATTTTTTTATGATTCAGCCCCAATAGAATCTAAATTTAAGTTTGACTAAATTATTTTTCTTTTTGCTGGCCTTAAAAATCAAATTGTTATTTAACTTTTAAAATATGTAAATGAAGACCAAAGAGAATATTGTGAGACAAAGACAGTGGAAAGTTTGTCTGTTTGGAAATTGATAAACAAATACCGGCCGGAAACTGTGTTTGTTTGATGTGTCGGCAAAGCATTAATTATTGTTTGTCTTTTTTATTTTTTTTGTTTTTTTAATTAATTTATTTATTTATTTATTTGTGAGTTAATAATTAGAGGCTCAAAGCTAACGTTTTCTTTTTCTTTTTTTAATCCAGACTTAAACCTAACGTTAGTTGGAGTTTGGGAACAAATGCTTCCAAACACAGAAAAAGAATTAGATTCCTTTTTTTTATATATATATTTTATCTTCAAACTTCATCATTTTAAAAGTAAAAACCAACCAATCCATTATCTTCAAATAATAATAAAAAACCCAAAGGCACCCTTTTTTTTTTGCGAGGAATAAAAACATACTATTTGTTGCTTATAAGTATTTTTCTAAGTTTATAAATCTATTTCAACGTAAAATGTTTGTTAAATAAATGTTTTCAAAATTGAATAAGTAGGTTCTCACAACTAAATGAAAGTAGTTTTAAAAAAATATTTGTTTTTTAAATAAGAAAAATGAATAATTATAAAGTTACGCAAATTTTTAAGTATTATGATCATTAATACGTTTTAATATGATATTTTAAATACTTATTAATACAATATTATATATTATTAATATAATATTGTAAAAAAATACGTATAAATAATTATCAATATGACTATATTCATTCAAAAATTTGACGAAGTGATCATATATTCATATTTATAATTATGTTATATATTTAAGGGGATTTTGCATGAATAGACCAAATTGAAAAAGTATTTACAATATTAGCCAAAAATATATATATTTAGCAACCATAATCAAATATATGGTATATATAATACTGCTTATATGGTATAATTAATATTAATATCTTAATTATATTGTATGATGAATGTTACTTATATTGTATATTTGACCATAAATGTTAAATATTTTCAAATTTACCTTAATCTGTAATTATTTTTGTGAAATTAGACTATGCAACACAATCCCTATATTTAACTAATCTTACCAATTTTTTTTAAATAAATATGATAACTTGATAAGATATGGTAAGTAAAATTAGCTTTTTTTTCAAAAATTAAAAATTAAATCATTACTAAACCATATCTAAAAAAAAAAAAAAAAAAAACCATATCTAAACTTTTCAATTTGATTTTTCAAATTTATGATTCGAAAAAGTTTCCACTTTAATATTATAATAATATTATAATCTACCAGAAAGAATTATTGTTTTGCTTTGCAATAATTTTATATGCATTTTATTAAACAGAGAGCAATAATTTTAAATATAATTTAAATATTTGCATAATATATATAAGAATTTACCATCTTTCAGCACATTTTACCTTTTTTTTTTTTGAAAATATAGCACATTTTCTTCCTACATTATATTTATATCACAATTTCTAAAATAATTCATCTATAACAGAAAAATTTCTATCACGGATAATATTCAATTAATGATATAATGAATTTATTCCATCAATTATAGAACTCAATCGGTAGTAAAACATAATTTTCTATTGGTAATAAAATTTAATTAGTGATAGATTGAATCTGTCATTACTTGAATTATATCACTAAATAAAATTTAACCAGTGATAAAATTTAATTTGATTTTTTCTACTATAAATGAATTGATTTTAATTTTATGCTATACATGAAAATGTTTTGCCATTTTTTTGTTATACATTCCCCAATATATATATAATTTAAATATGCATTTGATTAATCAAACTATCATATTTTCTATCTAAGAGAAAAAGAAAACACGGCAAAATCCAAAAAAAAAAAGTAAGAAACCCAAATATTACCCAAATCTTAAAGATGTTTCTTTATAATTGTATTTTTTTTTTTCTTTTTTGAAATCTTCTTTTTAATTGTAGGGGGTTTTGTATGAATAGATCAAATTGATAAAATAATTACAACACTAGCCAAATTTAAAAAAATTTAGCAATCATAATCATATATACGGTATAAAGTAATATTTTTTATACGGAATAATTAATACATAATACAGTATGATGAGTATTATTTATATTGTATATTTGACAATGAATATTAATATTTTTAAATTTGCCTAGATCTGTAATAATTTTGTAAAATTGGACTATCCAATACAATTTTCTTATCTAATTTTGGAGAATTAAGAGTATTCGAATTTATGATGTCTTAATTATTATTATTAAATACATATATATCTAATTATGTCTCTCGTTGGCCATCTTTAAAGGTATTTATATATATACAATTTTTTTTTTAATTTAATAATGTATAAAATGGAGTGATACGCTTCTCAAAAAAAAAAAATGGAGTGATATAAAATTACAAATCTCTTAATTATCAAGTCATAGTCATAGGTGGTATTTAAATTTGTAAGTTCTTATTTATCGAGTCATAGGGGTATATATGATTTGGATTGGGTTGGGTAAGAAATTTTTTTTAACCAATTCAAATTCTTGAGTTGGTTCCGCCAATTCGTCTAATTTCGAATGATTAAATTTGATAATTAAAATTAAAAAAAGAAAAAGAAAAAATGAATAAAGCAATTCGAATGATTAAATTTGATAATTAAAATAAAAACAATCAAAATAGTGAAATATTTTTTATAAAAATCAAATGCATAGAAAATTACAAATAATATTAAAAAAAAAAGTAGGAAATTTGCCATCTATAACATATTTATGATTCTTCATTACAATTTTAGTACATTTTTTAAAATAATTTCATTCATAGCACATTTTGCCTAAAATTCTTATTCAGCCCTCATTACACTTCGATCCGTTTAACTAATAGATTTTTTATTTCTATTAGTTTTAACTAATAGACTTTAGACTTGTATCAGCTCAAGTGATAGATTTCTATCGATTTCGAGTGATTGAATAGTGCAATCAATCATTTTTGTGCCACAAATGAATAAGCTGTTTGAAAATTGTGCTATACATGACTTTTTTTTTTTTTTTTTTTTTTTTGTAATATATATGCAAAATCCCAAAAAAAAAACTTCACAATTTTGGCCAAACACCAGCAAAAAATATCCCTTCCCTTTCCATTGTTTACCTTGTTGGCCAAACATCTCATATTGATTAAAATAAGTACTTTTATGAGTTTATAATGGAGGACAAACATCTTTATCTACAAAGTTTTGGTTAAAATCAAAATCAAAGCCATGAAAGTCTCCCCTAACAAATGATCATATCCAAGCTGTGACTATGACAAGAAACCTTTGTGAGCTTTAATATGATATGAAATAGTCATAACAAAAAATTGTGTTTGAGTCGCCTAATGCGTGCTCTATTGGAAGTGTTTCTGAATATGCTGGTAATTGAACATATGATGTACTCTAATATGAAATGCTTTTATTTGAAATGATTGCCTAGGTATGGGGTAGTTGTTGTATGCTTCAGTGTGGGGTGCTTTTAAATGATTGTCACGGTAAGAGGTAATTGTTGTACGCTCAAACCTAAATTAAGTGGTATAATTCGAATGACTATCCAATAAGGATCGACTCGCATGCAGTACTTTATTCGAGGGGAGGATTATTGGAAATACGAATAATGAACAATAAATGGTAGATTTTGAGTTTTTAAGTGAGGACAAATATCTCCCATTAATATGAGGTCTTTTGGATGAATTCAAAATTAAAGCTATAAAAGCCTAGGATATGTGTAAGTTAGCAATATTGATGTTGGGTTAATCCCAAAAATTTTCAAAGCTTAACATTTATTATATTAAATTCAGGTTGTTGGGTATTTTCTTTAGAAGTCCTTTTTTTTTTTGTTCTCTTATATTTTGGTTGGTCTCAATCAAGATTTTGTTTGTGGTTCCCTTTGTCTTCTTTATGATCTCCTTGTGAAAGGAGAGTCTCTAAAACTTCTGGTTGAACTTTTAATAAAAGTATATAGTTAGTTTGAAAAAGAAAGTTGTGTTATACACGAGAGATATAAATAGGTTAAATGATACACGAAACATGAAAATAGAGACCAAAATGCTATTTTAATCTGATTCTAAAAAAAAAAAAAATTATATTTTAATCTTTACAAAATGTATAAAAACAAGTTTATAATCACATGATTTTTCATTTTCTTTTTTTAATTAAAAAACAATTGAAAATAGTAAAATTTGAATCTATAATTTCATAGTTCTTGAGTTATACATACATGTTGTCCCTCGACTTATTTTGGAACATGATTTTTCTTTTTAAGAAGAATAATGTCGATACCAAAATTTGGTATCTCGAGATCAACAATAATATTTGTATTACTGAAAATAAAGTGTCTGTAAATGACAAAAAGATAAGCACACATGTGTGGTGTGAGTCACATGACCTCTGATGTCTAAATTAGATAGAACTAAGAAAAGTAATAAACCGAGTATTTTAGAGAGTTTATAATGTTTGAATTAGCTTACTTTAAATGGTGAAACTTAGTTCATTTTATACACCGATATGAATTGTAACTGTTCTTGGCTCAATTATAGTCATCCATTATGGAGGTAATTTTTTACATGGATTTTTGCTTCTCGGTTTCTTACCTATTACAAATAGTGTAAAAATATATAGTTTGATTCTATTTTGGAACACTTAGTCAATCATAAGAGCATAAAATGACAGAAATAATGAGTGGTAAACAGGTTGTCATTATCGATTAGAGGTTTTCTCAAAATCTACCTCTACAACAAATCAAAATGCATGGAGTTATTGTTTAAAAAATGCATGAAATTATAAGTGCAACTATTAAAATACCTAATTTAACCACCATATTAAATCAATTAATAATTAGAGATAAAAGAAGGGGGAATTTGCATGTATAGTATAATAAGATAAAAAAATTGAGTAAATAGCAACTTTTTGAAAATATTTGCAAATCTATCAAAATCAGATTGATAGA
>JBBMEF010038818.1:0-14460 GCA_037832685.1 Sicyos baderoa | reverse complement strand
AAAACTCCTTATTTATTTACATAACAAACACCCCAAGGGCAAGGGATCAAGTCCCAATACAAACATAAATTAACACCTATTTTTCTTTAATTAAACAACAACCCCCGAGGCACTTCTTGCACCTGAAAATCAACAAAACAAGGACGGCAATTTAACAACCAAGAATCCTTCAACTATTAATCCAACGATAATCTTAACGGCCAAGACTGACCTCGAACGACGATCCAAAATCTCGGGCTGTTACAGGACGGTTATAAAATTCTTGCACAAAAATATCTTTACAAAATTTGGGACACTGCGAGCATTGATAAGTGACGAAGGGATGCCTTTTATAAACAGGGCAATGGCGCACGTACTTCAAAAGTATAACATCAAACACCGTATTGCTACACCTTATCACCCACAAACCAATGGGCAAGCTGAAATATCAAATCGGGAGATCAAAATTATACTCGAGAAAGTTGTTGCACCTAATCGCAAGGATTGGTCAATGCGACTCGATGATTCACTTTGGGCTTACTGCACAGCTTTAAAAACACCATTGAATATGTCGTCGTACAGAATTGTGTATGGAAAAGCATGTCACTCACCTATTGAATTAGAACATAAAGCTTTTTGGGCACTAGAAAAGTTGAATTTGGATTTACAAAAAGCGGGTTCTGCAAGAATGTTACAGCTGCTTGATTTAGAAAAGCATAGGCAGTTTTCTTACGAGAATGTGAAGTTGTACAAGGAGAAAACTAAACGATGGCATGCTCGTAGGCTGACACCTCGAGTTTTCGAGGTAGGTCAGCAAGTTTTATTATTTAACTCGAGACTTCGTTTGTTTCCAGGTAAACTCAGTTCAAAATGGTCTGGACCATTTCGCATTACGCAGTTCAAACCAGGAGGAGCAATCTGGATAAAGAATGAAGCAAGCGGGAATGAATTTGCAGTCAATGGACAGAGACTGAAGCATTATTGGAATGAAGACATCCAGCGCGGGATATCTTCATTCGCATTGACTGATTAATAAGTGCAGGAGCATGTGAGTGGAGCAAAAGCGTATCGGTATCATTTAATTATTTCACCTCCACGCATGTTAGCTTAAATACTTTCTATCAACTTATGCGAGAAGATTTTATGTTTATTTCTGCATTAGGTTTTGAAATTTCCGTAATATTATTTTTTTTAGTTTATTTCTATTTTATTATTTTTGTTAATCTCCGTAAACCTATGATTACAAATGAGCGGATTGGTGGAAGGAACGGTTGAGATTGTAGAACAGTGTAACTCATCGTTACATGGAATTAATTATGGACGGAATTCCAACAGCCATCTCGGGCGATAGTTGATCCAACGGTGTGCAGAAATTGCATGGCCACCAAAGATCAATACACTGACATCAAGCGTTTATTGCTGCTGACTTCATGCCCAGCCGAACCGCCACAATTTCCTTTTAAAATATGTTTCTTTCTACCAACCCTTGTCACTTTCAAACCGTCCATCTTCTTGTAGCCCATTAGCCAAAATTTTACCAGCCATGCCTCGTAGACTTGCTACATCCTATAGGAAATGGTGGCAAGGAAGAATCGAAAGAGAGGGAGAAAATAACCCAGACCAGAACCAAGAAACAAATGAAGCAGGTCCAATGCAGAGTGGAGATGAATCGCAAGATGACGTACCAGTGCGTCGAAGAGTGATTGCCCCGGTCATTGAGCTGGATGATCTTGTAGCAGTGGAAGAGTCGTCGTCAGTGCCTGGTGAAGAGAGGGTCGTTACTTCAGCATTACAAAATGTAATGATGAAGGACGTTCCTACGCCTTCAGGGTACTTCGAAGGACTAACTCCTTCCATGGAGATTCAAGATGTCAAAGAGTTAGATAGGTTTCTGGAAGGCCTCAACCAACAAAGGGTTGAGTGCGGTAGATGCGGTTGTGCGGGCTCTTCTAGACCAACTGAAGCGGCTGCACGGCCTGAGGAGGTATTGGTGCATCGAGAAGGAAAAACACCTTTGATGCATGGATTAGAAGAAGAAGAAGAAGGAGATCAGGCGACCGAGAGAGAAGTTTGAAAGGGATAGATTCGAGTGGAAGATGCGCACGCACAAGAAATTAGTGCGATATGTGTGGCGTTTATCCAAGCGCGTGAACCTCTACTTAGAGTACGCGAGAGAATGAGACAGGCGGTTGTTTCACGAATCGTCTCGTCATCGTCACGATCTTGCCTTCCCAAATTTCCTCGACATTGTGTCTTCTTTTGATTCTGATGATGAAGAGGAGTCGAGCGCCGATAAAGACTAAATATAAAGCAAGAAGAGAAAGATGAAATGTGTGGTGTTTTTTTTCTGATTTGAAGCTTGGTTGTTAATCGTTGGATTTAATCGTGGGGTTTTGGGACCGAGCAGCTGCTGCCCACATTTTCATCTTCTTCATAGTTGTTGTCGTCTTCGATCCGTCACGCATCTCGAGGTAGGTTCGATCTTCCCCTTCTCCCTCGTTGTTTTCGGTTATGGGGTTTAAATCATTGGGGTTTCGGTCTTGCGTCTGCTTCCTTTTGTTTCTGCAGTCTCGAGCCGTCATAGGACCGAGCAGCATCGATTTATGAGTCGAGAAGCCGGGTTTTCAAGATCGTAAGTCGCGACGTTCGCCCCAACGAGCCTTTGTTTCGCCCGAGCAAAGTCCCCTAGCCAGCTGTAGCCATCACAGCGCCCGGACGCGTCGCACGCCCATGCCACCGCCATACATTCGCCTCCACATGTGTTCGCCCCAGTGAAGTGAGCAGCCGGTCTTTCCGCAGCAACCGCAGCACGCTAGCGCCGAGAAGCCGTTCGAGTTCGCCCCAGCGAACGCTCTTAGCGTTGCCGAGTCTGCTGCCTGCCGTGATTATTGCCTCACGCGCGTCAGCTAGCATTTGCTCCAGCGAGTCCGTGGGCCCCATCAGCGCCGGCCTTCGTGTTGCCTCTGCAGCTCAGCGTCGCAGCACGCGTTCCTTTGCCCTCGCTCAACCACCATAATTTCGTCCAAGCGAAATTAGCTGCCTCCACTTTCTTGCCTTGCCTCATACGTCCTCGTTCGTGGGGTAACGCACATTCTGCCCATACCCTTTCTTGCTCGATAGTTGGATTAGTGATTTAATTAGTTTTGTTATTGTTTATTGCTAGGTTTGTTACTTTTGGTGATCTGCAACTTAGGAGTGTTTATTTGTTTGTTTGTTGCCTGTCGATTAAGGTAAGGATCTCTTACGAGGGTTGTGTGGACCTTGTGATTCATACTAATAGCTTGCTATGCATGTGCTTGTTGTTTAAAGATTTAGGAGTTATGCTTTCTTGAAATACTCTGTCTAGCATGTGTTGCTTCTCTCGAGCATGTTAGCTTCCTGTTTGTTTGTCATATCTGTTTGTTTTGCTGTAATGCCATGCTAGGATTGTTAACCTGAATTCATATCGGTTATTTAATCTGTTAAAATGAGTACGAAGTTAGAACCCTGTATGGGCTTAGAGCCCTGTGTAGGCCATGCATGCCGAGGGGGAGTGTTAGGACCTCATTGTGTTGGGGTACAGATACCTCATTGTGTCGGGGTATAGATACCTCATTATGCTGGGGTACAGATACCTCATTGTGCCGGGATACAGATACCTCATTGTGCTGGGGTACAGATACCTCATAGTTGTGCCGGGTACAGATACCTCATAAATGTGAGAGACACATTTATCTCATAGGTGTAAGACCCTGTTGGGCAACGTAGTAAGACCACGAGTTGGCAATCCTCTTTGCTTAGGCTGTTAGCCAAGGCTGTATCGTAGAACCTCGCTTAGTGCTTGTTGCATGTATCTTCTGGCTAGATGATGTATTTATTGTATTGTACCCCGGTTTGGGATTCTTACTGAGTGACTCGTCGCTCACCCTTATTTTCTGTGGTCATTTCCACCAGGTAACTTGGGACCACGTCTGGATGGCTAGTGGAGCACACAACAAAGCTTGGGCAGCCCCTAAAGGAACAAGCGAAAGGACAATGAACGTTACCCAACTCGAATCGAGGCAAGACGATGCACGACGCTGACGGGCTAGGTGTGACAACAAGCTGCTGCCGCGAGAATCATGTGTTCGCGCTGCAAGGAGCAGGTGTGAAGACGTTGTTGGCGCTGGGCTGCACAGGCGCTCCTTGGCTGAGGTGTCGGACGTGAAGACGCTGCGTCGCTGGTGCGGATCCTCAGGTGCAGCGACAAGCGGACGCTGTGGCAGGATAGGCTCGGGTCGCTGCTCCACGCGGCGAAAGGCTGAACGCGCGGACTGCTGCGGCTAGCTGTACAGATCAGAAATGCAGCTGCTGGTTGGTGAGCGACGGTGCTGCTGAAGCGCAAGGTGCGTTGGCGATCAGAATGGGCAGCAAAGAGACGGCAGCAAGAGGCTTGGTTCGAGGCAGTGAAGACGATTCCAAACGAGAAAATGGAAAGATTGATTAATAAAACCTCACACGAAGAACATGAGCGATCCCCCTTGACGACCACACCAAAAGTGCGCTGGAAAGAGCAAATGGAGACACAAGCAAAACCCTTGATTTTCTTTTAATTTAATTTGCATTTCTAAAATGGTTTCGAGTCCCACCACCGCGGGAATTCTTAGCTTCTTTAATTCGCAATACAACTAACCTTCCAAACTCGGTTTGAACCCCAACAATGATATGAAATAGCTCAATTAAATTCTTTAGTTTTCTTTTTAATAAACCAACTCAACCCAAGCCGTCATGGCTTCGAGTCCCACCAACGACAAACATTTAACCAAGTAATTTCTTTAATTCACACCAAGCTCAAAGCCTCCTAAATACAAAGCAATTTAAGTCCCTTAGAACGACTATTCCCGACCAAGCTTCACAACCTTTAATCTTTCGAACCAAAACCTGCCAAGAACCAAGAACCATCAATTTAAATCCAAGAATCCAAGAAGAACCAAGAACAATTAGTGAATCCCGGAATAAGTTGAACACAAACCAAAAATCAAATAACGGGAATAACGACCGAAACACTCCGAAGAGACGTTCTGAAATTCTAGGCCGTTACAAGGACATTCATTCAGATGATCGTACTTTTTTCTATACAAGCAACAATCGTTTGGACATGCATCTATTTTTTTTGTAACTCAACCCTAGAGCACCAAGAGTTTTTTTTGCTTCGTACATAGAAACTGGCATTTCATTATCTTGAGGTAAAAGTTCACTAATAAAAGACATTATTTCTGAAAAGCTTGTATTGCTCCAACCAAATCTTACTTTCATATTATATAATCTTATGAGGGCAGATAACTTTGTGAACTTCTTACATCCAGAGTACAACGACTTCTTGGCATCTTCAAACATATTGTGAAACATATTTCCTGGATTTGAACATTCTTCATATGCAGCTTCGACCATGTTAATGGTATCGAAAAAATCGTTGTCTTCCACTTTTTCATGTACCAAATGATTCCTAGACTGCTTAGGTTCAAACTCTTCTCCATGCCAAAACCATACCGTATAACTCTGGTCAATCCTATAGGCATACAAGTGATACTTAACCGTTGCAATATCATTGGATATGCGGTTCCCACATTTTAAACATGGACAACGAATTGAATTGGAACCATTACCATGTTGTAGACCAAATTTAATGAATGTTTCTATTCCCAACTCATATTCTTTAGACAACTTATTCTTCTTCATCCATGATTTGTCCATTATATAATTCTAAGAAAGATTAAAAAAATAAAAAAAGATTCAGGACATTATTAAATTTTGGCTAAATGTGGGGTGAACATATGGAAGTACAAGACTGAGAAGTTTGAGAACTAAAAGTATGTAACACACTAAAATCATATGGAAAGTACATGGTAAAGTAAAGCATAAATAAGCCATTAACAACAATATTAAAATTCTACTCGTCAATAAAAGTTCACAGAGTCAATTCATTCAAACAAAAAATAAACGATCCATGGAATTGAGAAAGAAAGATTGTATAGAAACACCCAAACAACAAACCAATATGTTTACTTAAATCTCCATATGCTTTTAACTCCCAGAGTGTCCATTTTTGTTTACTCTCCATTTTCACCCTTTTATTCCACTTGAAAGAAAAAGTTTATAGGTGTATTTGCTTGTTAGTTTTTCTGTTCGTCTTGTTCTGAAGGAGAAGTATTTAGAGAAGGCATTTGTGTTATCTATATGTTGCTGCAAATTAAGCTCTGTTATGTGTAAAATCATTTGTTGCTTCTAATGTTGTGAGTTTGGATCAACACAATCAAAATAATATTCAAAATCGTTTCCAAAGTCTGAATTAAGAACAAGGTAATGCTAGCAACAAACCGATTTTGTTTTCCATAACTTTCATCTCTTGCATCCGATAGATATATTTCTTTAATGAACCCCAAAAACCAAAAACCAGAACAAAAGAGTAAGAGTTGAAAATATTCCATACCCATGATTAAAAGAAAATTGAAATACCTTAAGTGAGCGTTGAACCTCGGTGACGTCGTCGAGTACAGATTGACGACGACGAGTATGAATTGACGATTGCAGTGGTTGATGACGGCGGTAGTATACTTGAAGCGGCTGATTGAAATGGGATGAAGGGTTTGATTTTTGCGAAAGAAGTAGAAAGAGGGAAATCAGGCTGATGGTGAGTAAAATATAATCATAAATTTCTAAATTAATTTCTATCAACTCATGATGAGTTATGCATAGAAGAGATCATTTTAATGTCCAAAAGAACATACATTTAGTAATATATTATGTACAAATTAATATGTATGAAGTTATTGGTTCTATATGTAAATATATTAAAATAAAATAGTAAACCATTAAAATTTTATAGGTATAAACTCAATTTGTAAAGACAAACAAGTTATTAAATAGTGTCACAACTGCTAAAAAGCAAAATGAATGACATTTTATAGGATCAATTATAAATTTGGTCCTCATTGATTTGAAACAAGCTAAACTTTAGTCCGTTTGATTTTGAAAACTAGAATTTAGTCCATATGATTTTATATAAGTAAATTAATCGTACATGTCAATAAGACAAGAATTAGCAAAGACAATAATTTAGTCCATACCCATGATTGAAAAATTGTAAATAGCAACATACAAAGACACCAAGCACAATTATGAGTTTACCGGTTGATAAGATAATGAACTCTAATCGACAAGGAGCAAAGGGACTTTTCTAGTAGTGATCTTTCCAGTGAAGTAATTGTTGGCTATGGAGAGAGTTTCCAAGTTGGGGAAATGCTTCAAGAAATCCAAACTCCCACAGAATTTATTAACCGGGCATGGATATGGAGAGAGAGAGAGAGAGAGAAAGGCGAAGAAGAGGATTTTGAATGCCATTCTTTCATGGGCCAAAACTTGTCTACAGTTTTTTAAATATATATATAACGAATAAGAGAATGAAAGGGAAGGAGAGAGAAAAAGAAAAAAAAAAGAAAGAGAAAAGAAGAGATGAGAATTTGGGTGCTTGGGGTAGCAAATTTCATCTTTCTCTTCTTGCTTTATATTTATTATAAAAAAGAATTAAAAGAAGAAAAAAAAACATGTGTGGTTATGAGTGATATTATGGTGGGGTGTTACTTCGGGTGCACACAAATTCTTCTTTTCTACCTTCACATCACTTTTCTCATTTCTTTCTCTATAACTTTTCCACAAATTCTTTCCCTTATAAAAAAAAAAAGTTTTGGGCTACTACCTACACGCTGAGATCGTGTTGACGACCGGGGACGGGACAAGCCTCGTCATTCTCCCGACCATCTCGGCTCAATTTTGGCCGCTCACCCAAGACCGTGGACTAGGCTGCCACCACGGTTAGCTGAACCATGGTGACGGGTGAGAGACGGGGTACGACCTCACATCCCTGCCATAGAGCCCGGAAGATGACTCCTGCAACTCTAACTAAGGTACGCAAGTATTTAACATACAACTTTACATATTGAGGAAGGACGAATCAGATCCTAACATGGTACTATGAACATACAGTTAGCCAGATAATAGTTCATATGGTACACAGTCAATCCTAGCATGGTGCTACATATTAAAGCAGGAAACAGACATGACAATAGAGTTTCACAAGATGAATCCTATCCACTAACAAGCAGCAGTTGATACACAAGCATACAATCAACTATAAAAAGGCAACGTATCGTCCACGAACCACAGTAAGGAAATCCTTACCTTGGTTTGGAGACAACAGCGAAAGCGAAGGAAAACAAGCTGCAATTCACACACAACCACCTAGCAATGACAGCATGCACAACTAATTAAAAGAAATCTAAAACATCTAAACAGCCCCTAAATCAAACTTGGACAGCATCTACAATCAGTCGAAGGGCAGCGAGACCATACCAAGGCGAAGAACAAAGGCTGCTCGGCAAGGCGTGTTCGCTGGAGCGAAGCTTCGGCGAAGCGGAAACTGCCCAAAGCTGCTGGACGAAGGCTGTCTACGGCTGGTGGTTCGCGGCTGCACGCGAACGGCAAGGGTCAGCGAACGGAAGAGAACGGGTCGGCACTAGCGTGTGTTTGCGTGCGACGAGGTGTGCGACTACGTGCGTCAAAGCGGCTTCGTCTGCTCGGTTGCTGGCGAACACAGAAGGCAGCAGAACGTTGGCGTCCGGCTGGGGTGGCAAAGATAGGCAGGGACGAGGCGTGCGATTGGCGCTGTTGCTTGCGCGGGAGACGAATGGGACACGAACAGAACGCGGCGACGAGGGCAGACGCGAGATCGATCTGCGGCTGCTCTCAAACAGAAAACACACGCAACAACTCAGCCCCTTAGAAGACCCATCAATCCGACCCAAAAAAACAAAGGAAGAAGAATTCAAGAAGACGAATCGAAAGACAAATACCTTGAACCGATTGGCGTGCGAGAGGGAGGACCTCGAGGAGGCGAATGGCGATCGAAAAACCCTGGAATTTGCGTTTGCGAATGGAGAAGGAGAACGATTTCTTTTTCTTTCTTTTCTTTAAACAAAACCTTAATTAAATTAATCTCAAACCCAAGAGGTCGCTCATTCGAGTCCCAGCAAGGGAAAAGAATTTTCTTTAATTTCTTTCTTTTCAAACCAACTCCAAGTCCCACTACGTCATGGGTTCGAAACCCACTCCAGACAATAATTAAATCCTTATTTTTCATTTAAACATAACCTAGCCTCCAAAGCAATTCTTGCACCTGAAATCAAGAAAACCAAGAACGAACCATTTAATAACCGAGAAACCAAGAACCTCTCTTTTAAACAAAACGAACGAGCAACCGTAACGGCCAAGACTAACCTCAAGTGACGATCCAAGATCCCGGGCCGTTACAACAATTCTAGTTCCGTCAGCTCAACTTTCGCAAGATCCTGCATAATATAAACTTTTAGCGCAATATTCATGACATTATCGCAAAGCTATGTTTGCGATGCCAAAATGTGTATGCATGCTGATTTCTAAGTATTTTATTCGCATTCTTTCTAATCGTGCACTATTTCCCCCTTATTCTTAAGAATAATGCAAACTAAAACAACCTAAAATATGCTCTATTTTACTTTCAGTATATATATATATATATATATATATATATATGCTCTATTTAAGAACTATCACTTATCTTGATTTCTTCCTTGGCCTATCTTATGCGCATGATTTTTAGCAGTTGTTTCGATTATTTTGTATGCTTGATTGTAAGTCTTATCCATCAAACACCCTCCTGCTGTTGCGTTAATGATAGCCTTGTCTGAGTCTGATAACCTATTATAGAAATGATCGATTTGAAGCGTATAAAAGAGACCATGGTATGGACAATTTTCCATAAACTCCTTGTACCGTTCCCACGATCCTCCTATAGTTTCATCATCTTCTTGCTTAAAACTAGTGATCTCATATCTAGAATTCATACTTCTCGCTCTAGGATAGTACTTTGCTAAAAAGCTTTCAACCAATTGCACCTAAGTAATGTTACTTGGTAGCGTATTTATCCAGCGTCTGGCCTTATACTGTGAGGAATATTGGATCAGAAACAGTCGAGTTTCTTCGAGAGAAACATCGGCTTCCTGGTTAGCATCACTAACAGTTAAAAAGGAATGCAGATGTTGATGCGGATCTTCCAAAGGAAGTCCATGAAAAGGTTCATTGACTTTAAGCATGTTGTACATATTATTAGTCAATATAAGGCGTCTACCTCCACCGTTAGGTCTAGCCATACCTGGGTATGCAATGTGATTGAACTCTCCTGGTTGAGTTCGCATGACTCTATCTCTTTCATCTACCTCCGGTGCAGGTGGTAGATTTTGATTCATACTTGCTCTACCTTCGGTGTTGTTCTGCCCAATGGGATTCATTCCTCCTTGATTTCTCCTTCTCCATTCACGTAGTACCTTTCTGAGGGATCGCTCTAGTTCTAGATCAAACAAAAGAGTTGTGCTCATGCACATATCACTCTCTTCTCAATAATAAATTGACACAATCCCTGGCAATGGCGCCAAAAACTTGGCTGGTTGTTAAACTGTCGTTATATTGTAGTAATTAAACTCAAGTCTACTTATTGCTAAGTAGAGCTTCAAACCAGTTACACGCAAGTATACGCAGTCTGCAATAAGTAATAAATAAATTATCAATCTTCACATGGATTGGAATTTATGTGAGGTGATGTCTATAATTGAAAGTAAAAACATGAATACTCGTTGATTTGGGTTGATTTGGTTTGATGCATAAACATAAAAATATAATAATGAGGATCTCAACAGTTGAGAGAATAAGGCTAAGTTAAGATATTCACGAGTAGCAACTACAATGCAAAAGCAAGAAACATGCAGTAAGGAACATCTATTATACTACGCTCACTAATCAATGCTTCCGCATTTAGTTCGCATCAAGTCTGACTTCTGCAGCAACTTGAAGTAAATGAGAGCGGGCGCTAGATATATAATAGTTACGCATTTATTCATAAACTCTGATTTAAAGTATTATAGCTATAATACTAACTAGGGGTGATTTCAGTTTGGTTTTTGTCGATTTTGTATCAATCCGACAACCGAACCGACATCTTCGGTTTTCTAAAAATTGATCCGATCCAATGTCCAATAAAGCATAGAACCATTGGATCGATTTTTAATTGGTTGGTTTTTAAATGATCCGATCCAATGTCCAATAAAATAAAATCAAAAACTTGATTTTTCGTATGAATTGAATTTATTTTTCAAAATAAAAATTTACAGACAAAAAATAACTTATAAATTTTGAAATTTTTCTAAAAAATAAATAAATGTGGAGAATAGATGAATAGAATTCTACTTTGAATATAATTGAAAACATAGATAGAAATCAGTGTACAAATACTACACCTACGTGACAAATCCATGGAAAAATAATACAAAAGTACAAGGAAATCTATATTTACAATCACAGATCATACCTCTTTCTCAATCAAAGAGCATGCATATAAACAATATTCAACCCTAAATACGTCTTATGCACTCCAAGTAGTCTCAGCTTTACATAAAAAAAAACACCAATAAGCAAAATTACATCAAAACAAGAAACAAACCAGCATCAAAGGAGTCTAAATCAATTGAAACAAGAACCGATTCAATCATCGAATTCACCGGAAAAATCGAAATCAAAATTTAGTAAATGTTGATAGAAGTTGTAAACAAATTTCTAACCGAAATCAAAATAAAAAATCGAACCGAATCAAATGAAAAGCGAACTAAAGATTTTATTTTTTATTGGACATCGATATAAAACTAATTATAAAAAAAAAAAAAAAAAAAAATTGGTTGCTGATTTAGCACAAAATCAACAAAAAGTGGAACCTAAATCACCCCTACATATAATCTTAAAATAAATAAATAATAAAATAACACAGAGAAAGTCTATGCTACCAGCGGCACCATTAGAAATGGTAGGTTGCAAAGAATATGGAGCAAAAAACGACGTTCGTAAAGAGAGTGGTTAGTCAATCAAAATTAGCAAAGAAGAAAAATGTAATTTCAAAATTTTGTAGCAGTAGCACAGAAACTCCAAGATACCAAAGGTAAGAGACAATATTGATAGCGGAAAAAAAATCCCCCAAATTGAGGCCAAATTTCATCTTCCCCATTTCTTCAAGATAACACACTCTTAGAAATCTATCATCTTCCCCAAATTCCTCTCTCAAAGCTTCAATGGCGGCCATTCCCTTTTCTTCTAACCTCATTTTTTGCTCTTCTTCTTCATCGTCTTCCCCATCTTCCCTTTCGCCAAACCCTACTCTTGTGTTATCATTGTACTGGTAACTTCTCCTTCGTGTATTTAGTAGAAGTCGCTTGGCCTTTTCCTTCAATCGTTGAATTCATCGGCAACGAAAACAAGTTTGGAAAAGTTGAGAAAATAAACGAAAACGGCGGAAAGTATGAGATATGCGCGAAGGAGAATATTGCTAGGGTTTTTTTTAAATTATTTATGGTATTGGTTCGGTTCGGTTTTTATCAGTTTTTTCATAAGAACCTATTAAACATGCAGACTAGACTTAGGTTATTACCTTTTCCGATTTTAACCTACTAGTTTGTGTGGATGACCAATCAACACTTACTGTTAGATTAAGAACCTAATCTTCATGCTCTAGATTATTCTTTCCTATTTCCTCCTAAAACATGCTGCTACAACTCATTTTTTCCTAACATCGCCCTAATGAAGTTAATTCATAATACAAAAAGAGAACACAAGACGAGGGTTTGGCGAAAGGGAAGATGGGGAAGACGGTGAAGAAGAAGAGCAAAAATTGAGGTTAGAAGAAAAGGGAATGGCCGCTCACCCAAGATTGCGGACTAGGCTGCCACCATGGTTAGCTAAACCATGGTGACGGGTCAGGGACGGAGTACTGCCTTGCACGTCCCTGCCACGGGTGCAACATAAGTCGTGCACCCTTGCCCGGATGATGACTCCTAACAGGCTCTATCTAAGATTTCATCAATCACAACATACGGCTTTTACATGCTCAACAGATCAACATATAGGACCTAGCATGGCACTACGACAATGATAACAACGAATTAAACATGCTAGCACGTAATCAACCTAGTATGGTCCTAACATGGAATAAAGCAATAAAACATGTCAGGCAGAAGAATAAGAATGGCACACCTATCCACTAACATGCAAGCAGTCATCACATACATACAAATAGCAATTAAAGTAAGAGCGCATGGTCCACACAACCCCGGTAAGAAATCCTTACCTGGATTGGGCCGACAAACCAAACAAATAAATCGAAGTGCTCCTAGAGCTGCAGATCACCAACAAGCTAATAATACCTAGCAAATAGTATCAACAATTAATAATTAAATAATAAACCCGAACGTCCGACAGAACCGGGACCTAGGGAACGTAAACTACTCACCGCCCACGGAAAGACGACTCAACGAAACTGTTGCTTGGCTCGCTGGGGCAAAACACTAGGCGAGTAACACACTGGCGACATGGCGTAGGCGCGACACTGGGGCTACAGACGCATAGGAGTTTTACTGGGGCGAAGTCGGGGACGAAGCTGGCTGAAGCACGAAAGGCGAAGGGCGCTGATGTTGCGGTGCGGCTAGTCTGTGTCGAGCGACACTTCGCTAAGGCGAAGCCCAGTTTGCTTGGGCGAAGGCTGGTTTGTTGGGACGAAGGTTGGTTCGCTAGGATGAAGGCTGGTTCGCTGGGGTGAACGGCGCGATCTGCAATCTGGAAAACTCGGCTTCTCGGTTTAGAAATCAAGGCTTCTCGAGACCTTGACGGATCGGAACTGCATGAATGATTACACAAAAACAAGGATCGACTTCACAACGAAAACCCACTCCAAACACAACCAATGAATCCAACAAGGGAGAAGGAGAAGATCGAACCTACCTTGGAGTTCTTCGAGATGCGTGCGACAGATCGAAGAGAGCAGCAACGAGGAACAATTTCGATTGTGGACAGCAGTTGAACGCTTGATCCCAAAGCACGACGAACAAAACCAACAATTAAGCCATGGAAAACCCACACGAAAAACCAAGAAGAATTAGAGAAACATGACTTACCTTGGACTTGCGTTGGAGACTTGAGAGCGTTTCTTAGAGATCCACGACGACCACAAAAGAATGAGATGCTCCAACCCCTAAACTCAAAACCCTTATTTCATTTAATTAAACTCATTTTATCCATAAATCCCCCCTTCGAGTCCCACCATGGGCACTTTTTAATTCTTTTAATTTCTTTTATTTTTCACAACTCCAAACCTTGACATCTTGGCTTCGAGTCGCAACGACGACCTTAAATAACTCCTATTTTCTCCAAAATAAACCCCCAAGCTTCAAATACCATCTGTTGACTGAGAAATTTCGGCCAATCATTGATTGCCACGTCGTTATCCCAAATTGAATGACGAAATTAAATTTAATTTTGAGACAATATTTCCCAAAATTAAATTAGGCCAAAAGTTGGTTTACATCGAATTTGGGTCAAAATTAAACCAGACCCAAG